>PVHY01002299.1:28735-130550 GCA_004024945.1 Uropsilus gracilis | reverse complement strand
TATATATATATATAAATTTCCCCTCAAATTTTTGAAATCTGGCATATACACAAAGCCCCTTGACAGTAATTTGGGCCTACAGTGATTCAAACATTAAAAGAATATTTATTGACCCAAGGGAATTATGAGTAAATGAATATTTTGTAAGATGTTTAAGAATGCCATGGGAGGCATTAATGGAATGAAACTTTCATATTTCATAAAGAAAATCAGGATGAAAAAAGTTCTGTCAAAAGTTGTCTGAAAAGAAACTTGTGTCATCTCACTCAGTTGCCTGAAACCCCACAGTCCCAATACTATTCATTGACAGGATACTTACCTAAGATAAACAGAATGCCTAGAGGAGCTTTGCCCCAGCTTTAATTAACAAGTTGAATTCTGTCATTTCTATTAAGATCCCTTAGAGCACCATTCCTACCTAACTCTTGAAGGGGAAATTTAATTTAAAAATGGAATCTTTACTCAACCTAGAAATCCTCTCTGAAATAGTACTAAAGAGGGAAAACACATTTATTATTGAATAAGCATTAAATGAGAATGTGATCCGCACCACAGACAATACACTAAGAGATTACAGAGCGGAATAAGTCTAAACCTTCTATGTCAACAAGCAGACACAATCTATTACATGTAAGTTTCTAAGGTCAACACAGCTAGTCCTCAGGTAAGAGGATTTGACAGCACCAAGTATTCACACAGCTATTCCCAACTTTAGTTGGTAGTGGAAAGCCCCCTTGTGATTGCTAACTAGCTTTATCCACAAGGACTACAAACATATATCTTCAGAAAAGAAGAGAGTTTTACACATTTTGCAGAGTGTGTTTGCCTCCTGAATTTGCCCAGCCCTTTACCTGAAGACCGTTTCATGATGGCTGGGGTTGTGTGATGCCCAAGAAGGACCATCAAAGAAACCTTGAACCTCCTGAAAGTGTTGCTGAAGAATGTACTTCAGTATGTACACATACTTTCAGTATGTACACATTTTCTGTTCTGTTCTACATGTTCTCCTCAAGATCCCTGCCACTTCCTGAAGTATCATCACTAGTATCATCACCTTTAAAGTTTTCTAAATAAACAGACTTCGCTTTTCCTAGACAACATGGGTTACGTGTAGCATCTGTATCTCAGCTGCTGACTTATGCTGATTGTTCTGCAAATCATCTTTAATAGCTTTTCCTCCTCTGTGAAATCCAGTTATCTACATCACCTTTCCTTACCATTTTGTCCACAACCCTCTGAAACATGGTGATCCCTGCTGTAATGTTAGCAATGAAAACATGTCACGATGAGCTACTCACCAGCTAGATTCTATACTTTCTTAATATATTCAGCACCAGGAACTTCTGATTCTATTCCCTTTGGTAACTATTCGGAATTAAATCTTGATCTACTTTTTAGTAATTTAACTGTTGTATGCCCCTATCTTCTCTTACCCATTCATCTACAGTCTTTTGAACTTTCTATGTTCTGGCTTTCTCTCCCAGGATGCCTACCCTGTGGTTGCATGTTGAGTCTTTTGGTTTCTGCTCCACTGACAGTCGCTTTATCTAGACAAGTTCAAGTTTTTCCTCTCATGCCCTCACAACAAATACCCATACAAAAAACATTTCCCTTTAATTGTATTTCTGTCTGTTCTTCTGCTTAAAGGCTGCTTAAAAACTTTGCTGATTTCTCATTTTATGCAAGATAAATTCCAAGTGGTTTAGCAAAGCCTCTTCTTCTATCTTGGCTCTGGTTACCTTTCCTTACTTCATTCCCACCCACTTTCCTCATATTCTGTCAGAATTATTGCTTGAATATAACAATCACTGATTCTTCCATGTCTTTATTTATAAGATCCTCCATGAATAGAACATCCTTTCCTCTTTTATATTCCTTCCTCTATGCAAAGAAATTCCTTCATGTGATTTTTATCTGTTCTGTTTTTGTTTTATTTGTATTCTCTCTGCCATTGATCTGATCAGGTCATGAACATTTAATATATATGTGGGTCACAATATTCTTTATCAGTTCTCTTTTGCTCTCCTCCCATTCCAAACTAACCTTCTAAATAATTTACCTAAAACATACTGAACATTGTTTAAATTTTTCTTCATTTTATCTATAACACTATCCTCTACAACCTAAGACCTACCTATTTTTCCAGCAACAACAATTTTACTTACATAAATCCCTTTTCTATCAAAAAACTATTCATTGTTCCAGAACCATAACTCTCCCACTGTTTGCTTATAATTTCATATTCTAGCTACATATTTAAACCCAAAAGATATTTCAAAGGTCAATTCCTATCATAACCTCTTTTAAATCTTACATTACTAGTGTAACAATGTGATTTACCCTTTTGTGTGATTCTAATTCTGTGAGTCTTTCATCCCACTAGTTGTATTTGTACTGTTTCGTATATTTAATTACCACTTAGTGATGAATAATGCCCACATCGAATGAAAAGTATAGTTTATTATAGGTGATTAAGTTGGTCATTACTTCTATTTATTTTGTTGCCTTAGGTTGTTAACTAAGAGAAATAAAAATGTGCATGGCCCACTGAGGGAGCTCAGTTTGGAAAACAAGTCCATCTAGTAAGCTTCAGAGTAAGCAAAATTCTGATAGAAGATGCAGGGAGAAATGGCAATCTTAACTAGCCCTCTGCAAAAGTGTTACTCTGGGAAAAGTAAAGCTAATTTAGAATTAGACTAGTTTTAATTCACAGAAAAGACAGCTGCCACTTTGCTTATAGAAAACCATTTAATAAATATGACCTCATGTACAATACAGGTGGTTACACTGAGCTTCATCTGATGTCCTGAGTTTTTCAGTAATTTATATGATCAACTCATGATTCTATACAAATCTGACATTTTCCACTCCTCTCCCAAGGAACCCCAGTTCTTTTTTTCTATTTTTAAATTTTTCTTTTTTTCAATTGTGTATAAATATGTATATCTACCCACCACCTTATCACCTGTGAACTATCTTAATCTTTCATGCCCATCCTTCCCCCAATTTTACCCTCCTTCCCTGTGCTTCAGTTCTATTGACAGTTTTGACTTTTTCTTGTCCATTTGTTTGGACAATATCCCACATATAATTGAGATCACCCCATAGTTCTCTATTTCTTGCTTATTTCTGCTAACTTATTACTTCTGGCTCCACCCATGTTGCTGTGAATGACATAAATTTCTCTTTTTTGATTGTGAAATATTATTCCATTGTGTACATAGACCATCATTTTCTGACCCATTCGTCTGTTTGGGGGCATTTGGGTTGTTTCCACCTCCTGGTTATTGTAAATAGTGCTGCAATAAACATCTTAGTACAGGTGTCCTTTTGAATGAGTGGTTTTGTATCCTTTGGGTACATTTCCAGAAGTGGGATTGCTGGATGGAAGGGTAGTTCCATTTTCAGCAGTATGAGGATCCTCCACATAGCTTTCCATAGTGGCTGGACCAGTTTGCATTCCCACCACACATTCCAATTTCTAGACTCACAACCCAGTGCCTCTACCCTCTGACTTGCCTCCCATCTCAAAGGAGTCAAGGATTTTTTTCCTTCTTCATGGAAACTTGTACTTATGCTCCATTTGTCATTGCTCTCTTCTGAACCCTTGTTATAAGCAAGTAAAACTACTCTCACTTAGGACAGGCAAAGCAACACAAATCTGGAAAAAACTTTTTCTCATATTTTTTTCTCTTTCTCTACCAAAAGTATCGGAAACATGACTGACACCTTCCCTACTCTTTGAAACCAGCCCTATCTCTCAGCACAGTGGCTTATGGACTCTGCAACTTTCAGTAGCTCCTGTCACCTACCTGAGTTTTAGCTTCCTCGTTAAAACATGAAATTCTTTGTACCTCCCAGAATGGCATCAACGAAAATGGTCCACCCTTTTAAGAATTACCTCTTTACAAAAGACTATGAAATGTTTATTGGCAAGATCTCCTTATACCTAGCTTTGCATATTCCCCCACCTGCTTGTTAAAACCGAAGTCTTCCCCTTTCCCCTCAGTCACTCAAGCCCAACTGACATGACAGTCCTTTCAGAGCATGTTCTGCCCTCCCTGTCTTCTCACAGGCAGGTGTCTCTCACCCTAAGAGATCCCCCTTTCCTTGCACAGCTAACCTGTCTCTTACATAAACTCTAGCAATGGTTCATTGGAGTTTCTTTTTTCACTCTTGTAACCTGCCTCTCTTTCAATCTTCTATTTCTAGTCTTTATTTTTTTGGTAAATGATCTACATCTCTTCTTCAGAATTCTTTAATTGCTTCTCAATGGCAACCAGAATCAACTGAAAGCCAGCATCTCTCAACTCGCTCTGGCATTCAGGCTCCTATTCTGCTATTAATTTTTTATTGCAGTCAGTCGATCTATTCACCTTGCTTTGACTCTCTCCCCTGTCTTTTAGCATCTGGACCTCTGGTCTGGCCTATAACTGTCTCTGGAATTTCTCACCTTTCTTACCTGTGGAAATCCAGCTTCATTCTGTTGTTAACATTCTCTTCTCTGCAGTGAGGAAAGATTTTGTTCTTTTCTCCGCACACTGATATTAGCACTTTGATAGTCAAATCTCTTAGGCAACACAAGCCAATTCAATGTCAAATTTCCCTCATCTCTCTCTGTCTCTCTGTCTCTCTCTCTCTCTCTCTCTCTCATACACACACAGGGCACAACTAAAGAAGGAATTAGTTCTATATTTTTTTGTAAGTAGGCAGGCAGGGAGTATTTTCCAGTGGATGAATTCAGTAGCATAAAAGCTACTGCCCTGTGGTGATAGCAATATATAGATAATAATATTGACATAGACATTTGTAGATATGCAGGTATAAATCTCCCAGTTAACTAATGTCAATCTATATTAATATGTTCTCATAAATAACCGCAAGGCCTTACAATTAACCTAATCTGAGAGTTCAGCTCTCAGAGATTCTTTTGACCATGGGATAGCTTATAGATGATTTAAAAGGTCAGGTGTTTCAAAGGCGATATTACCCAATTCATTTTATAGCTGGAGAAACAGATGCACAAAAGTTTTAAAGGATTTCTTAGACTGCTTTGTCATAGTTCTGCTCAGATAAGCATTTCTATTTATTCTGTACCTTAACCTTTTTAGGATAGGACCCGTTAATTATGTAAGTAGGATTTATTCCTCAAATTAAGAGTGCTCTTCTCTAACTTGGCAAAGGGACAGAAAATTGTTTTCTACTTTGCAGCTACCATGAAACAAACATTTCCCCCTGATTTTCTTTGTGTTTTTCTCATGGCCAATCAGGAAACTTTTGGAGTAACTAAGCAAATAGGACAAATTACAAAGTCTTCCTGTTCCTTCAGCTACCAGTTCAGGGCTATTCCAACTATTCTTTTTCCTTGAAATGGTACTTTGATCCAACATTAACTTTTTACCTGATAACAAATAGCGCAACCCTTAGAAAAAGCATAGCTGACTTGGGGAAAGAATAATGTAGAGCCAGAGGAGCACTTTATGGGAAAAGCATATATATTGACACACTTCTGTCTCCTATATGGCAGGAAGAAGATAATTCAAGATGGAGTAAAGGATTTATTCAAAAGACTGAGTAGGAACCTGGGCAGAGAGAGTTGAAACTTAAGAGTTGAGAGGAGGTAGTGAGATACTTCCTGTCCTAGAATCTAGTCTTCGGGTACTCAAGGAAGAAAATAAAGATCTGTCTTTTCACAGTGGGAAGAAGTTAGTAGAATCCATTGACCCTAAACTGCAGGAGAGATGGTAAAATAAACTAGTACACCGGGGAATGAAAACAGTAGTAATTTTTGGATGTATTTGTCCGTAGAAGGCTGGGGCATACCCAGTCATTTAGAGATTTATATAAACTAATGACAGCTAATACCAGATTGGAATAGACAGAATCTGATTGAAAACATTCATAGCATATATCTAAAGTCATGGCCAATGGCATACTTGACAATGATGCCATTCGAGTCATTAACTACGAATAAAAGATGCCATTAAAATAACCATTTCACTAGTGTATGTCTAGAATTTTGAAATCTTAGAAGTCAAACTCAAAATGTCTACAGTGCAACAAGTTATTATAAAAATTATTTTAATATAATTATGTGTTCTGCCATTATCTTTTAAATCTTTAGTATATGTTTCATAAGGTTAGTACCGCTACAAGGCAGTTCATAAAAAATCCTGTTAAAAAAGGAGGTTTGTGATTAGCTAACAAAATATGTGGGCCAATTTATGGATAAAAACAGCAAAACTAAGGAACTATAATAGCACTGGAAGCTAAAGTCACTATGTCTGAAGATGAAACTCACCATTATAATGCATTTGTGTAAAGTTTTCTACTTTAGTTCCTGAAATGTTATCACCCAAATATCAGTAATTTAATCATAACTATTTAGATTGATTTAGCAAAATTTGTAGTGCTTTACTAGAAAATTTGATTTAACTCAGCAAGAGGGAGTAAGCAAGAGGGAATCCCAGATACACTGCTCACATCTATCTGGCACAGGAATATTAGCAAACTTTCTAAGGTAAACTCTGATTTCTTATCTGGAGATGACATTGACTAAAATCTACCTCATCCAGTAAATGTGAGGATTTAATGATATAGATAAGTTGTTGTTAGGTTACTGTCTGACATGAAATTCCCTGACACTGTGATGTTTCAGTTATAGGGGTTAATGAAGAAGGCAGAGATATCTAATCGTCTTCACAAGCAACAGTCTCTGAAAACACTTACTCAACACATATGTGATATGACACTGTAAAACTAAGAAAACCTCAGTTGCTCTTGACTGCTTGGGTGGTAATTTTCTTTAAAACCTTTCCTGGTCAAAAACAAAAGGGCTTTTCAGGCTGGACACCCTCATCAAAGGAAAAGATTGAATGTCTCATCAGGCAGTACACCCCTGACTGTTTTAAGTACAAGTCCTCCTGGAGAATTCTTAGTTTTGCTCACTGAACCACAAAATTAAAGTACTATGGAAGAAATCCAGAATAGCGACGATGCCAAATATGTATTTCACAATACTGAAAGACTTCAAAATTACTGTATTTACAAAAGGTTTAACAGATGAAATAAATGAAAGTTTTATGGTCTAAGAAAGGAAACACAATTTGAGTTAACTAGCACTTTTCTACTGTTCTAAACCTTTTAATGGGTGCAGAGGGAATTTGCACTTACTGAAGTAGATCAGTGAAATGATAATTTGTCTTTGAATAGAGTACTTTTATCCCATTAATTTTTGCCATTATGGTAGGAGATAAGATATAAGCCAATGACTAATAGAAAATTAAGGTCCAAAAGAGAGGAACGGAAACAAAAGAATAGCTTATGTCACATTATACAATATGCATGACAAAATGAATTTTATACAACGATTTATTACAATAATTTAGTATCAATTATGTGTACTTAATTGCACTTGATTTGTCTTTAGATTTATTACAAATTACTCCCTGTAAAAGTTACATTTTATTATTTTTGTAATTAACAGAAAAAGATCTAAGGAAATGCAATAAAGAACACAAACAGGCTAAATGACTAAAATACTAAGCAAAAGCAACTTTTAGAAAATGAGTTGGAAATTTGTTTTTTAAAATTACAATACTTCCTCTCATATTTTTTCTATTTGGTGCCAAGGAACAAATTTGACCACTTGTGACAATGATATCCAAAGACAATATCCTGGATACAAGTTTCAATAAATTGAAATTCAAAAGACAAAAACTGTTGAAGGTAAATTAATAATGGTTAAGTTCCTAATCAGGAGGATAGTTAGGTATTTTTCAATATAAAAAAATGTAATTTCTTTTATACAATATAAGAATTATTTCTATCATTTGTAGTTATTATATATTTTTTCAGAACTAGTAAAAGCATAAATGAAAAGAAGTGCACCTCTTGATATTAGCAAGAGAATATCTTAAGGGAAAAATGATCAATAAAATTGAAATTCCTGTATAATTTGCAAAATCACATTTTCCCTTCTCTATACTCTTAGATACTGTGCATAAGTCTCATAGGTGCCTGCATTTTTAAAAGATCCTCTTTTCATTTTGCTGGTGTTTAGACATACTTCACTCCCCCAACTTTTATTTTCCTGCCACTGATTCATTCCTGGGCCTTATGGAGTCTACTGTTGAGCTCTCCACTGGAATTTGTGACCGACCCAACTCTTGCATCCTGTACATCGGTCATTTCTATTTGGAGTTTTGGGTTTTGATTTTTGCTTTTTTGCTTTTTCATACTTATAGATGGAATTGGTCTGCTTTCTTTCCCAGTTCTGCCATGCTGGTCTTGCATTTGAATCATAGGTCACCGGATCTAAGTCTTGGATTCTGTATTTTCTGTGGATGTAGTGATCGAAACCAATCTGGAGCACTGAAACTCAAGAGCCAGCAAGGAGTGTTGTTCAAGAATCCAGCCTACAGATTGAGGGCCAAAGATGTGGGGGTTTGGAGGCTGACATGGTAGATTGTTAAGAACATTTGCTCCCTTGGTGCTAAAACTCCTTGGACCACAGATTCTGCCGTTACTGTCTGGTCCAGGCAGGGCAAGGCGGACTTCAGCACCAGATACGCCCTCCCAGAAGCCTCAAAGTGGAAATAGCAGCCCAGGTACCATCTCTGCTTGATTTCAGCAGGTTTTAATGGTCTAGGAAAAGAAATAATGCCTTGCCCCCAGAGCTCGGGAACAAGCAGAACTGGTAGGGTTCTGTGTGCTTGGATCTCAGGCAGGGCTATGGCCTAGTAGACAGATGCCATAGTACTTAAGAACCCCTGATGTCTAGGATGTCTGTGAAGTCCAGAAGCTAGTGGCTAGGGCTTCTTGGGTCTTCCAACCCAGCTGCCAATAGTCCCATGTTCAATCAGCTCAATGTACACCCAGCAGCTTGTGGTCTCCTGGGGAGAATGCATGGGCCAGTGGACGAAGAAGTAAGGGGAAAGCCTGGGGACTGAGCGGGAAGGATCAGATGCCTTCTCCCATGCCCCGATATTGTTCTCCAGTATCTCCATGATGGTAGGAGGTAAGGTATAAGCCAATGACTAACAGAAGACTAAGATCCAAGCACTCACTTTCTTGTCTCAGCCTGTCCTACCCTCTTCAGCCATCTCTGTTTTATCTTCTTTTGAAGAAGCAAGCTTCCAAGACTTCAATTCTCCACTAAGAACAGTTGCTTTCTTGGGGATGCAATTTCACTCTGACCTTAGAGAAAATGACAATTTCAGGCCGTTGCTGGTCTTCCATCATAGGCCACTTTGTGAAAACTGAACTTCTAGCTCTTCCACTTTTGGCAGCTTCAGCCCTAATAATGACAGTCAGTTACTACTGACTGACAGGGCAAGAGGTGGCAGAAGAGACTTAGCTACTAGTATACCAGATACATTAGTATGATTTTCTAAACAACTTCACTAAAGGATGTTTTACATAGAATTAACAGTTTGGACATGTTTTTAACACTATGAAACTACCACAATAATGATGAGGACAATATCAATTACCCCCAAAATATCTACTTCTCCTTTAAATCACTATTTCTGTTCTACTCTGACCCTTATACCCAGGTAACTATTGAATTATTTTGCCATGATAGATTATTGCCCAAAGTCCATGCAAATGAAATTATGCCATGGTTAGTCCTTTTTTGTAAGTCTTCTTTAACCAAGAAAAATACTAGAAAAATACTATTGGAAGCATCACAAAGTTCTTTATATTATTGAGTAGTATTCCACTATATGGAACTGCCTTAATCTGTTTAGTCATTCACTTGGTAAGGTATATTTGGATTGTTTCCAGTATTTGTCTATTAGAAACAAAATCAACATGAACATTTCTGTAGAATTCTTTATAGGAACCATATGCTTTAATATATGCTGAGTAAAATACTTAGGAATGAAATGGCTGATTATAAAAATAGATTTAATCTTTGTAGGAATCTATTTAATCTTGTTATTAACTACTTCCCTAAATATCAGTAGCATTTGTATATTGAATTTCAGTTTAAATCCTTGCCAATAATTGTCATTGTCAGTCTTCAATTTTTTTAACATTCTAACATATGTATAGGATGTTATATAGTTTATTAAATTTGTACTTCCCCAGCAATTGATGATTTTAATGGTTTTATCATCTGCATATTTCCTTCAAATATATTCGGAAAATCTTTTACACATATCTAAGAGCTGCCCCTTATAAATTCTAAATACAATATTTTTATCACATAAGTGATTTGTAAATATGGCCTATCTTTTACATCTTTTAAAAGTGTATTGACAATAGAGGTCCCAATTTTGCTGAAAACTAATTCCAGTATTTTCTTTTGGGTATCATGTACGCATTTTATTATTTTTATTGTGTTTCTAAGAAACCTTTTACTAACTAAAAGACAAATACTTTCTCCTGTGTTTTTCTCTAGAAATTTTATATTTTTTGGTGATAGATTTAGGGCTATGATTTATTTTGAGAAAATAATTGATTATGCTACAAGGTACTGATTGAGGTTCACTGCTCTGATCCTCATATGTAAATAAAGTGTTTCCAGCACATGGATTAAAAATAATGTCTTTTCTCCACTGAATTGCTTTTCAAGGTCTTTATTTTTTGTTTTAAAAGGACAACTATGCATGATGACATATGGTACTACATATAATAAAACTTCCTTCATGGTAAATTTTAAGTTCTGATACCCCAAATTGTCTTAAAATTTAAAGCAAATGTTAAAAATAATAATAGATGTCCTCAAATGGATTAACATCAAGTTCCAGTTGTTAATTTCTACCTGTTAAGCCTTACCTAAAGATAGAATTTTGTTTGCCTGAAACGTAATAAATTAATTTTTTGGAGACAGGGATTTAATTAGCAACCTTATCCTACTTGTGGGGCTCTGTGATTCCAAAAGACCAGTGGACAGTGCTCCTTTTCAACTGTAGTTAGCACCTATCAGTAGAATTAAGGATAGTGCATTTTGGTAAAAACACCTTGAGAAATCAGTATATTTAAAATAAATTTGACCCTATTTGAGAAAATATGATTGTTTATTTGCAGTTTGGCATCTATATCTTGCAAATCAAACATGATGGGATGGTAAAAAGTAGAGCTCCAAATACCAATATAAAGATTGCTTTGATACTAATCAGTGTTGCCAGATTGAAAATGTACCCACATGTGATTCTTTTTAGGCTTGAGGTTCATTAATCACTTAGGTTTAGCGTGACTCTCCTGAGAAATACTGCCATGTGTTATGTTATGTTAATGTAACCAAAAAATATTATGTGAAATTTTAAAAGTAATAACTTTCTTCAAAATTGAGCTCCATTCCTTCATTAGGGGTGTGTGCAAAACCCCAGATGTGATCAGAATTCCTACAATTAAGTAGAAGCAGTTCTACTGTGTTCGATGTGAGCTACCAAGGATATTTCCTGTGTATTTTTCTAGAAATTACTGCTGTCTTTATTGTCTGAAGGAGAGTCATATTCTGTTCAGACTCTGATAGCTGAAGTTCTTGCTCACAATTCAGTCACATACAGTTACTCTAGCTTCCACTCCTAAAATGCAAATACCCCAGAGAAGTAGATAAAATTAAACTCCTCATTCTTCATTCATTGAGTGCTAAATCAAGGATTTTTCATGCCTTTTCTTCATGTTCATAATCTCATGTGAGTGATAACATAACATTACATAGTATTCTTGTTCCTTAATTTTCCTAACACCTCTTCTATTTTCATTCAGTATCTCTTGTTATTTTCTTATTACAAATAATTTTAATCATGTATTTCATGTCTATTGGTATCATTCCCAAATGTTAGTTAACTCTATATGAATATTTGCTAAGGCTTAGTTATAATTAAAATGCTTTTAAACAAAAATTTCTATTTTACTGGAAGAACATCTTACATAGAGTACACGGCGGATTCTCCTTCCAGAATTTGTTTCAGTGAGATAGCTTTGCTGATGACCTATCTAGACATCATTTGGGATGGTTCCCCAGGCTTGAGGCATACTGCCAAGTGAGAAACTTACCTGAATTTAGAGGGCCAGCTTGGCTAATTTAGCTGTATTTCAGGAAAAGCAGACATTAAAACCTACAATCAAAGGAAAAACGTGTTGCCAGAGCTTCCAAGTCCACAGTGCTCCTGGGAAAAGATGGTAACAGTTTTCCAGAGAGTGGATAGTGCCTCATTACCCTCACTTCTGTCGGGCAAAAGGAAGTTTTCAGCGAAGCATTTAGATTGGACTCTGAGAGAAATCTGTTTCAAGCACTTAGATACTTGCACCAGGGCTTTGAATGACCCTATAGATAGGAAAAGTCATATCAGGCAGGAATCTGAATCATGTAACCAAAAAGGATCCCCCCCGATTAAATGTGAAAATACTAAGAGAAAAGATAGCAAGTGCTAAATACTGCGCAACACTGGAGTTACACATATGACTTCAATGTGCTAAAGGTACATCATTCAGTGGAGGAAAAAGGGAGTGGAAACAAAATAACGCGATGGAAGATTGCTGTTATCTAAATGCTCTACATGAGGAACTGTTCGCAATTTCTAAGTACAGATAATTTTCAATATCATCACAATGGAGTTTGAGTTGATTGTCAATAAATAACCTTGACCTCTTACCTAAAGGGGATCTCAACAGCAAGTCACGGTCAAAAATGCTTCCAAGACAAGGATTTTGATAGTAATACTCGGCAACCATTCAAACATAGATCACACCAATTCTCCTTTCTACACTTTCCTTTTGTGATATCTAGAAATCTTGAAGTTCTAATTAGACCAATTATGATAAAATGCTTGTTCACACTAGATACTGCATTTCATTAGGGTAGAATCTGTGTCTGAATATTTTGGCATCCTACATTACCAAGCATAGAGACTGACGATATTGATGTTCACAAATAGCCTCTGGAATGCATGTTTGCACACATGTGTACTTGGATTTCTTTCCAGAATGTAATATAGGGATCTACTTAGTGTTTACTGAACTGTGCAGTTGTGATATCCACGCGTGTATACACATATATGAAGAATCTAACCCTAAACTATTAATGAGAAGTATATTCACATAGAGTTCTATGTAGGCTCTTATACATATGCTCCACTTTAAGCAATCCCAGTATATTAAAATATCTATAAAAATAAAGCAGTTCTATCATGAACATTACTTCTACTCAATGGGAATTTAAACAATGAGGATATCCATATGGTTTAAACTATGTCACAGAAACAATGGCCAATGCATGAAAATAAATTAACTTGGGTGTTATGTTACTTTGATATAAAAATAGTTTAGTCTTAGAATGAAAGAACTAAGTAGAGTTTTGTGCAGCTACCTCTTATGTAAGCTATCCTTCAAATTGCTCTGCTGAAGTTTCAAATTGGAAAGAATCAACTGGTTGTTAATCAATATATATTTTCTTTTGATGATATATTTAACTTTCTCCCTGAGATGTCATTTTATTCAATATCAAACTGAATTTTATTGAAAATAAATATAAATATTTGGAAGTTACATTTTGCTAGAGTTTGAATATGTTATTTAGCAAAATGTATCTAAATTTAGAAATATTTTACTAAGCAAAATTAATATTCTCAAATTTGAAAATCATGTTAAAAATAGCCTACAACGAAATTTATTGTATTGGAAATTTTGACAGACACTTAACCAAAGAAGTGGCTTTGTACCTCCACTTTTGTGTTTATCAAATGTTGTATAGGTTACAATGAACAAAACAGAATTGAAATGACCATTCTTAGAGTTGACTGAATATTGGCTTGTCAGTACTTATCTATCCATTTGCTTGTAGAAATGTGGAATTTAGACCTTTGCTATATTAACAATTTACTGAGATATATCATTGCCTAATTGTTCAGTAATTTGATTTTCAGAAAAAGCAGAAGGAAAGTAAACTACTGCTCATTTGTCAAGGTTCATAAATATGCAGTGCAAAGACATGATATTCACAGAGACAGTGTACAGATTCCTTACCTTTTTTTACAAAAAGGATCATTTAAGTTCTGAAATTAAGCCATTATCTATTTCCCTCTAGCAACTACTTCCCTGGGGTTTCTTTCTCTCCACCTCCCTCCTTACCACCCTCTTTACTTTAGGAAGGAAGATTGGTGTTGAAATCTTGTTATCTTCAGAAACCCTGAATGGTTTTCTATGTATTCTATGTTTTCTAGGCATCAACATACTTGTGTAAGTGATCAGTTCTTATAGATGAGTGCTGTGTTAACTGTCTTGCTTAATTCCCCACATTTCCTTTCTAATGTTCAGACATGAGGTGTCTCTTAACTATATAAAATATTATAAAGTATGACACACAACTGTTAAAATACAAAAGAACTATTATCTTTCCTTTATCAGATGTGATGTAAAAGTAGAACCCTAGGATACCACATAATTTTCAATAAACATTTGACTGTGGTATATATGAACAGTTGGATAGCACATCCACATTCTGCCAACTTCGAGAAGCTAAGAACAGAAACGAGGTGCTGAGATAATCGTAGAGTGCTCATCAGTGGTTTCTTGTGTTCCTGTTGAGTTAGCCGCTGGGTTTCTAGCTTGTGGGTACAGCTGGTGGTAAGTCCTTGCAATCAGAAGTCATCACCAACGGAAAGAGTCAACAGTCATTTTCATCAGACTTTGGCAAAGCTAGCAGTAAATGTACTAAGTGGATACATTTTCCTGGGAATTGCCACTATGGCTTTCATACTCTGCTTAAATTGAGGCTGAGTGATACAATGGAGAACCAGTGATGATAGAATCACACATTCTACTGGTTCTGAGTCAGGTTTATTCTAAAACGATGCTCTGGTTTTTGATCCAAAGAACAGCATTAGCAATTACTCACAAAGTGAGCATATAAAGGGTATGATTTAATCACTCTTTGTGTTTATCCAATGATGAAAGTTGAGAAAAAAATGCATTTTTTCATTTAAGCATTTCCAGTTTATTGATTTCTTAAAGAATTTTGTGTGTTTTTTGGAAAAAATTTTGTTTTTAACTACACATATATGGAGTTGAAATGTCATATAATTCTATCAAGTTTTGATGAAATCCAATAATCACCTTTCTATTCCATACCAGTAAATATCCCCCCCCATCCATTAGTAAATAAGCCCTACATTCAGATATCTGGAAATTTTAAGGTGACCTGCTTAGATTGCTACATCAGTATTTAATTTTCTATTTTCTACTGGTCTTCCATAATGGAAGATGTGGGTATAGTTGTTTTATTAAATAACCATTTTATGAGTTACAGACAAGATCCAACTATTACTTACATAGTACAAAAAGCTGGTAACACTTAACTTCACTTATGTCTCCATCTTTCCAATGTAATTACATCATAATTTTGGTTAAATCAGTATTCGGTATTTACATTATTATTACTATATAAACATTAATCATAAATGAGTCATGACATTTTTTTAGAATTAAATTTCCTCTCTTGTATTATATTTTGATCTCTCAGGATTTCTTCAATATCTGATATTCTCTCTCAACATAGTGAACTTTCCCCTTTAAAGTAAATATCTTACTTCATTTTATAAAAAAACAAGTAAACTCTTAGTTTCTTAAATCTATTCTTGTTCTTATAGAAAACTAAAAAAGCTAAAAGAATAATTCCATCAGCATGATAGACTGCATGAACTCACTGTCCATTTTTCAGAAATAAGGATTATAGAAATAATATTTTAACAAAAAATAAAGTTCTCATATACCTTAATCTAATATATATCCCTATTCAGTGATGTAACTTTTGTCCCTAAATTGATGTTTATTATTCCTATTCATTATTCTGTAATTTTTCTATGCATATACACACACCAAAGCAAATATACCTTAGTTCAGGATAATTTACAATGTTTTAGAAATATTATATTAGAAATAAATGCTATTGTTAAAATAAAAAATAAATATCAAATATGAAAATTCTCTAGACAAACAAGGCCACTTCCATCACATAAGCAAAGACAAATCTAGCTTTTTTGATGGACAGAAGCAAAACTTCTGTTCTTGCTTAGTTATTTAAAATAACTTGGTTATTTCTTATAAATGTCTAAGATAATCATTTTAAAATTGAAGTAGTTTGTCCTGGTTTAAGAAGGAAGCTTTTAGATTACTGCAAAGGAAGATGTGGCACTTCTTCACCTTCGAAAGCACACTCAATAATCTTTTGCCCTTTACAAATGCTTCACCTAAATTCTTTTCCTGGTTTATCTTTAAAGCAGCTATAACTGAGAACAAGCAAAGAAAATCCACTACAGTCAAGGTGGTCGAGAAAGCTTATCATTCATCCAATTCCTTTCTCTGTCATTTTCTTCCTTGTACATTTATTGAAACTTGGAGGGACTTTGTGATTAAACACATTGGTTTTTCCATTACACAGACTTGATTACTCTGAGACCAGAATGGATGCCTTAGTATTTATTGACCTAGAGCAAGCTTAACTTGATAGTGCACAGCCTGACTCATAGAAAAACTCAGTAAAAACTAGTCAAAAATCATTATGTCAAGTGTATTGATATTGAACACATATTTTCCTTAATGCGCACAAGAAATTTTATGTGGAAAATAACTCAATCCAGTTGCAAATTTGGTTACATGATTTACTATAGTTAAGTGATTTACTATAGTCTGGCAAATCTGGCAAATCTTTTCCTCTTTAGATGTTAGTTCTTGAACTATTACTTCATTGCCTTTGCTGTAGAGGATATAATCTTTTTCAAAGGTTTTTTTATCTAATATTTAATTTTTTCATCTCTTTATATGATAGGAGAAAAATTATTGCTGTTATTTAACAAAGGAGAATATAAATGTATCTGAATACATGAATACTCAAGTAAGGGCCTGAGAGTCTTGATTAAAATCACAAAGCTTCACTGGTAGAAAAACAGGGAAAAGGAGGCCTGTGTCTGGGACCCAACACGCTTTAATGACTGCGTATGCACAATTGGGATAAAAGTGCCCATTCTACCTAAAGATCTCACAGTATCTTACTGAGAAGCCTGGCTATTATGTAAAATGTGAAAGTATCTTCACACATGAATAATGTTAGACAGATATATTACTATGTGATGTGAAATTCATGTTATTCATTCAATCTAAAGTTGGTTTTAGGTTCTAGGTAAAAGAAGAATTATGTCTTTAATAGACCACACTTAGAAAAGTGCCAGAAGGGTCTGATGACAAATATCCACAAAGAAGTCTCACAACTTAACAAAAATAAGACAAAAAGCCCAGTCAGAAAATGGGGAGAAGAGCTTTAAAAGATACTTCTCCAAAGAGGAAATACAAATGACCAACAGGTACATGAAATCAGGGAAATACAAATCAAAATCACAATGAGATACCATTTTACGCCAGTAAGAATGGTCCATATCAAAAAAAAAAAAGAAAAGAAAAAAACAAAACAAAACAACAACAAAAAATGATAACAGCAAGTGCTAGTGTGGATGTGGAGAGAGAGCCACACTTCTACACTGCTGATGGGAATTCAAACTGGTCCAGCCCCTATTTAAAGCTGTGTGGAAAACTCTTAAACTACTGAAAATGGAACCACTATTTGATTCAGCAGTCCTACTTCTAGGAATCTACCCAAAGGTTACAAAAGCTCTAATTCAAAAAGACACCTATACCTGGATGTTTAGTGCAGCACTATTTGCAATAGCCAGAATATGGAAGTAACCCAAATGCCCCCAAAACAAATGAATGGTACAGAAAGCTGTGGTATGTACATGATAGAATACTATTCATCAGTCAAAAAAGACAAATTTACACCATTTGCGGTAATATGGATGAAGCTAGAAGGAATCATAACAGCAGAAATAAGTCAGAAAGGAAAAGGGAAATACTGGATTTTCTCACTTATATGAGATGAAGGGATGAAGGGAAAACAATCTAACAAGCAAGGAAAATTTAAAACTAATTTTTAGCAAAATTGACGTATAGGGCATGAGAGGGGGCAGGGGGAAATATTGGGGTAGGGAGGCGCAGAAGCCTGGGATGATGGGTCAAGGTAATAAAGTGGTGGGAGAACCCTGGGGTAGATAATGCTGTAAAATAAAATAAATAATAAAATGAATAATTAAAAAAATAAATGTCTAGGTCTAAAATGATAAAAAATAAAAATTAAGAAATACAAATTAATATCTCAGGCTGAAATAAATTTTTAAAATGAAATATGTAGTTTTAAAAAGTGACAGAAAGATTATGGTCAGAAAAACTCTAAAATTCTATATTTCCTATGAAAAGGAAAGTTATTTCCCATTGAGAGAAAAAGAACTCTTAGAAGAAAATGTGTAAAAGTAATGAATATTAAATTAGGATATTTGATTTTAAATCCCGCCTTTGGCATTAAACAACTATGCAACTTTTCTAAATTTTCTTTTTAAATGTGGACTATGATTCAGTTCCTGTAAAATGAGGTTATGTTAGAAAATATTTAAGACTATTTTTTAGGTCTGATAAATCTGTTGCTATAATTCTGCTTTCTAAGTGGAGTGTCTTTGTAAATATGCTAAATATAGTAACACTTCCGTTGAATTGTGGGTTTCATAATTATTATGCTTTAGATAATGAAATTTTTCAGTTAAATTGGAAGATTTTTATATGAATTTCTTTTTTTTCTTTCATATGTCTCTTATGATTTCTTATTGTTTGTTTTTGCTAACTCCTCACAGATTTTTCTGGTGCAATTGTCTCAGGTATATCTCCTTAACATTCATTCCCTCATCTTCCTGACGTTCACGTTATTGTCCGCTTGCATTTCTAGTCATTAGAATTTGAGGACTATTGTTTCCAGTCCAAGTAATCACATCTTCTTTGCATAACCCATTTTTGCAATAATGTAATAAAAATATCAAAACTTTGGGGACAAAATATGGTAAGCAGATTAGATTCACATTGCGACATTGAGAATAACAACAAGATAGGTACTGGATTTAAGAGGAGCCTGGAAGGTTAACACTAAACTGTTCATGGGTTGAATCTCTTAAGATTATGGCAGTAGATGGAGAGAGGGAGGAAGTGAGAACTTACATAAATGAGAGTGTGCATAACTAATAGAGATGATGGAAACACAATCATTAGTGAAGCTAGATGACAGGAACCCGAAAAGATTATAATAGTGGATAAAAGGGGTAGAAAGTAACAGGGAGCTGAGCACAAACAAAGTAGTCCTCTAAATCTATTTTGAATAAGAAATAAAACCAAGTGAGGGTGGGGAAAAGATATTTTTGCATTTGATTACATGAAAATTAGAAACAAATGATGTAAGTTACATCATCACACCACCCAATATAGCTGTTAGTCATCATGGATATTTTGGTTTGGGTTTTTTTGAAGTGTATGATTATTCGAGATATGAAAATGATCATTTTTAGCAATCTTTCCTGTACACTCAAAGTCTCTTTTCTCAGGGGCAAGGGTTTGGAATGAATATTATCATAATATTGATATCTCTGACTTCAGAGAAGGTTAACTTTCTTACATATTATTATACATGTTATATCCTTATCAAATAAGAATAATCTAGGTATTCTGATGTTTAGCTTTCTCTTTTGACTACTTTCTAAAAAAATTGTTTATTACCAAATCACTAAATCTCTAATTACCAAAATTCAACTATTCTAACACAAGGAATAAAAATAAACAAATAAATAAATTACAGATATTATATGGATCTACGGCATAAGAAAATAAATAATAGCTTAAATATTACACAGGAATGATGACTGAAATATATAACCTAATGACAGATGTAGAAAACAGGTTATAAAATGTGGCAAAGAAACATGCACAATGTTTGATAAACCATGAGCTATGAATTACTGCCTCCACATACAACTGAATTCTTTGAGACTTGGGACCATGTATTTATTGTCTATGTCTAGACAATAAATATTTTTAATATGTTTGGTCAAATAAATGAAGAACACATTAATAACAAAATGGCAGTAGAGAGCACTCACTTATCAACATCAACTCTAAATTTGCAGAATTTTATTATAGGAACTTAGATCATTTTATATTTTTTAATATGTGACATTAACTGCAGATGAATATATTATATTAGGGAAAATTGTGAAACATCACTCAGGGTTCTTTGCAATGATTGCTGATGTTTTTTTTTTTTTTCTGGTAAACACTTTATCTGATTTTAAAGAAGTATATGCTTTTGATATTTTTGACTGGTATATTATCGACTTATAGTATAGAAAAGGAGTAGTAATGCAAATGACTCTTTTCTACAGAAATACAAATGAATTTTGTACATATATATATAGTTTCTTTACCATAAAAAGGCGATTCTATAGAATTCTAGATTTTATATTTAATGTAATGCCCTATAGTGCCATCAATCCATTTTTCAAAAGTTTTAGAATTCTTGATTGCATAATATGCATCTATTCTTTAGTCTCTTCCCAACAAGATGTAAATTATTAATTCTCTAAATAATTCATGACCTAAGAAAATCCTTAGCATATATATATGTATACCTATATATGACAAACATTTTTTTGCCATTTTGGAAAATGACATTTTAACAGCTGTCATATATTTGAATACAAGTGTCAAAACCAAAATCACCTTCTATTGGCATATACTCATTGAAGTATATTAACAATTACATGTTGATTGATTCATTTTTGTAGGCCAATTTAAGATAATGAGTACACTATACAACAGGACTCATTCACTATACATACACAACTTGTTCATAACCAATGGGTGTATATATATTATATCTACATAAATGAATACATGTATTTACATGTAATACATTCATGTATATGCAAATCCATACTTGTGTACATGCCATTATATGTATACACAAGCACATGATTCCTTCATTCTACTTACATATGTATAATAGTATTTCTATAACATTTCATATAATTGTAGCATGTATCTATGGGGGAGAGAAAGTGCAGGAAAGAGAATTGCTTTAGCTTTTATTCTAACAAAAAATAGAAAGGCAAAAATGATTCCTTTGCTTTGTTTTCATAAGAGCATGCTTTGACCCACCCACTATATGGTATGAACATACATTCATGAATTATATGGTATGAACATACATTAAAGAACAAAATGGTAGGAAGATCACAAATATTAATTAGGCCCTCTGACCTATTTTTAGTGAAGTTGATATTTTAACAAAGGGATTATGTTCTGCCATGAACAAAACAAAGGGAAAATATTAAATAAATAACTATCTTAAGATAAACAAAATCATTTAAATACTTTATCTAATAAGCAATTTTCAGCTTGAATTGTGGTATATGTCCTTTTAAAAATACTAACATGAAAAGTTTTTTTTTCTTTACAAAAAAGGTTTTGACAACCAATCTCTCTTAAACTTTTGAAATAATACAGTGAAAAGTAGGAAACATTAAGAAAGAAAGCAACAGTCAATAGAAGATAAAGTTCTGTTCAAAACAGAAATTGAAAGCCCACTTCACTTGCACTTGTTGCTATGAAGGGAAAGAAATTGCCAAGTTGTGAAATGCAGCCTATCGAAGGGAGCAATCTAGAAAAGCACGCACTTCCCAGTCTTGGGAAATGTAAGGATACCTTTTGTGGCAAAGGGGACTTTGTAGATGTGATTTAGATCTTAAAATAGGAAAATTATCTTTGATAATCTAGGTGGGGCCAAAGTAGCCACCAGTGTTTAAGAGATCATGGAGAGTGAAGGGTAAAAGATGGAGGGAATAAGCTGTGACAATACAGGCTTTGAAGACAGGAGTTTAAAACCAAAGCATTACATTTTGCCTGTAACAGTTGACTTTAGTCCTACAAGACCCCTTTTGAATTAGTTTGTGCTGTTTTAAGCCATTAAGTTTGTGGTCATGGTTAGACCACCTTTAGAAACTAATACAAATAGGAAGTGAATTTAAGGGCCAAACTAGTGAAAAGATAGGTCATTTCCAAAGAGATAGAGAAAGGATAATTTGAATGAAAGACTTTGATTTAAATATATTCATTAATTTAAATACCCTGAGGTAATAAGGGGTTTTAGAAAAATTTTCTGTCAAACCCCTTCATATTACAAATAAGAATGTAAGGTAAGGTGGTTTGGCATTCACCTATAAGGAAACCATAGCACTAAGATATCCTGGTATTTCCAGATGACATAAAAGATGGAGGAAGAAGAGAAAGTTAGCTTCTCCCTGTACTTAAACTGTTGGAGGTTAGAAAAATTTAAATCAAATTAAAATTAAGTATTAAGCACATGCTGAGGTGAGCCCATGCTATATGAATGGCAAAAGGAATGTGAAGATTGAAGACTAATGCCCCAATACAGATGACTGGATGAAAAAGATGCAGTATATATACACAATGGAATATTATGCATCAATTAAAAATGACAAATTTGATGATTTTATTGTAACATGATTGTATATCTTGAAGAAATCATATTGGCAGAAACAATTCAGAAGGAAAAAGACAAAAACCTAATGGTTTCTCTAATATATGAACAACCAAATGAAAGTACGCAACTGGGGTGGGGTGGGGCGGGGAGTGATCAGGGAGGGGATCACACATATGTGAAATATGTGTATATATAAATAAATGATTAATAAAAAATATTGAACACTTCAATATAGTATCAAAAGACCAAGAGAAGATGTATGCAGGTCAGATTTTAAAGGATTTGGGAGATATTTGCTTTCTGTTTCTTGTAGGAGATATTTATTTTCTAGTTTCTTCTAAAGTTCTTTGGAGTAATTTTTAAAAGGTGCATTGATGAAAGTTAAAAACACAAAAATGGGTCTGTTGCATGCTAATGGCTAACTAACTAGAGACTAATGAAGAATCAGTGATCATGCTGATTAGATTATTTTGGATTGTTTTTCACTCTGCAGGAAGCACCTATATCCAGCTTCTACTTATGCAATTAAATGTTGTTTTGGAAATTGTATTTGCATCTATCACAGAATGTCTATTTATTTTAATGGTGCAGATCTAATAATGTGATGATTATGAGAAGCTCCAATAATCAAAATAATCAGGTAAGTCTTTTTATCAATTTTTGTATTAATAATACACAAAGGATAAGAGAACAAAACTCTTGATATCAATTAATTAAGATTTAAAATACCCCACATTATAAACATAGTGAGATGACCACTTATTTATGTGAATTTTCTTGGAAACATTAAGTTAATATATTCTGATACTTTTATTTCTACCCTTGAATCCTGACAATTGGACAATATTGAAAAATATGGGTTGGGTTATGCCAAATAGGAAATAAAAATACTGAAAACCTAGGGTAATTTGACTCCTTTTTAAGCATACTGGAATATCTTGAAATTAATGTTTCTTAATCTATAAGTGGATAGCTCCCAGCTGGTGTGTTTCCCACCTAATTGAAATGCATATAAAATGAGTCAACACAACAGCCTTATTTGTAATTAAATTTTGGGTTTAGGTAAATCCACTTGAATCATAAAAACTCAAGGACAAATCTCTTCTCGGCAATAAATGCAAATAGAAATAGTCACATATAATGGAATGCTAATTTTTGGACAGTAGCAAAAGATAATATAAACATATACAAAATATGTAGATGATTATGATGAAAACTATGCATCCAAATGTCATTTACTCTGAGATGAGTTAGTTCTGCAATTCCTCATCCTAAAAACATTTGTGTCATCTAAGAGAATTCAAAATTCATTGCCAGCCTATAAAGCGGGAGTAAATTCACATCCTCATTACTTCTTAGGCATTTTTTTTTTTGCTTTTACTTTTTTTGATGTCACTCCATAGACTGACTGAAGCATAACACAGATACCTACAATAAGTAGAGAATAAAAAAGAAATGATATCATTTAGTGAGGATAGATAATGTTGGGAGCCTTCTAAAAAGCTGAGATCAAAATGGAGAGCTTTTTTCTATAGGGCTTGATCCCTGAGTCCTGCACCAGGAAGGGTCGTTGAGAAGGTTTAGCCTTGGGTTTTTAATATCTACCGTACAAGGATCTCCCGGGGAAACATACTATCCTGAGAGGCTTTCCAATAAGATTGTTGAGCCATTTTTAAACATTTTTAAAGGACTTCCAGGATCTTTTAGATAGTCTCTCCTAAAAGGGTAAAAATGCTGATGATACATGTTTTAACTAGAAAAGCCTGAAATGCACCGTTTTCCTTTTGCCCCATTTTCAATGGTTCAATCAAAAAATAGTCAAAAATAAATTTGACATCTTCCTTTCATTTTCAAAACTACCTCGACTGGCCAGTGATGGTCAGTGACAGCAGAATGTTACCAGCCTAAAGGTCAAGCTGAAAATACTGTGATATTTTCAGTATCGTTTCTTTCCCATCAGATCCAGACGATGTCAGAGCCTCATGAACTGCTGTTTGGGATGGCGTGGTAGATTCCCAGTGTCAATCACTCAGGATCCTTCCTTGGGGGGCTCATTTATAGACTGCTACCTACCACACTGTACCCCAAACACAGCCCACACTCTTCTCCATCATGCCTTCATTCCTAATTGCTAAAGAAATGACTTGATAGATTCCCAGTGTCAGTCACTCAGGATCCTTCTTTGGGGGGCTCATTTATAGACTGCTACCTACCACACTGTACCCCAAGCACAGCCCACACTGTTCTCCATCATGCCTTCATTCCTAATTGCTAAGGAAATAAGTCAGGAGTCATAAGCATCAATTTTCTAAACAACCCAGAGATCAGAGCATAACCACAGGGCTACACAGATGCATATTAAAGTCTGTTTTTCTGATTGTTTTAGATGCAGCCAAGTACCAGGGCTACTGAGAAGAAGACAGAAAATGGATACCAGATAAAATAGTCTTGGCAATATCCTTCTGGTCAAAATTTGAGAAAATCAAAATAATTCAAAATTATTATTTTTTTCCCTTATCATTTAATCCTTTAGTCTCTGCCCTGCTTCTGGAAGTTGTTCTCCTAACTGATTTAGGCTTTCATCTTTGCTTCTCACACATCTATCTGCTCTTAGTCCTTTTGCTGGCTGTACAAAAGGCTGTACTTTTTTCTGTATCACAATATTTTCATTTTAGATTTTAAAAAGTGAACCCAAAATATAAAACACACAGACACACACACATATATATAATATGTTATATATATATATATAATCATATCTATACATATATGATTCCATATGTGGTAAAATAGACAAAAGCCAGTGCAAAAAGTTTCCAGACGATTCATGATTTTTTTTCCTTAATGAGTTTGAGCATTACTTACACTTGTGAAGTATGACTATACACGGTGACTTCCTTCATAAGAAGTGAGCATTAAACGATGAGAAAAATAATAACTTCACAGTGGGGATATCTTGCAAGCAGTTATCCCCATCAGGTGACCACTAGTAATAAGTCATGTTGATAAGGTGTGTCCTTGATGTGATGTGATGAGAAATGATCCTTTACCTCTGTAATTTTCCTTCCAAAGACCCTTAACCCCAAACTAACCATGAGAAAAATAGCAAACAAATCCCAGTTGTAGGAAATTCTGCAAAATGCCTCATCAGTCCTCTTAAAAAATTTCAATAGCATCAAAAGTAAGGAAAGCCTGAGAAACTTACAGCTAAGAGAAGCCCGAGGCACATTACAACTCTCTTAGCTTGTTTGAACATTTTATAAACAAAATATCAGGGCTCGTAGCCATGGTGCCTGCTTTCCCAAAGCCCACCGAGTCGTTTGGTACTAGAATTTCGGAGGAACCTAGTCACAGCCCTCAGGTTGGGGGATGGAGATTGGGGTGTAGGCACCCCAAAGGGGTCTTCTGGTCTGCATGGGAGGTGGGTCACAGGTAGGAAGGGTAAGGAAGGATACTAAACCTCTTTGGTTTATTCCCACTCCCATCTGTCCTCATCAGGAAGTAGAAAACCACAAAAACTCCAATGGAAGAAACAGATGAGGTGAGGGATATGATGAAAGTCCTGGACACACACTTCCCTTGGGTAGGACCCAAAAGAAATGACAAGATTATCTCCTAAGAGCATACTAAAAATCTTGATAATTTTACAGTAAAAAGTGTGAATCTAGTGTGTTACTGTGGAACTATTCACTGGTACTAGTCAATATCCCTTCTAGAGATTTCCCAAAAACAAAAATAAACTGAAATTTAAAGAGAAAATAGACAAATTTTTATATATCTATAATTTTTGGAAAGAATTCACAAATTACTAGAATAAAAATATGACTATAAAAAGTGATAACTCAAACATTTGTACTGGGACATCTAGCTAATCCTTTGGAAAAAAATCACAGCTCCTAATTTATTTTGTTATATTAACATAAATTCTAGCTGGATTAAAAAATTTAAATAAAAATCAGAGATGTATATCGCAGCAATAATACCAGTAATATAAAAACATGTAAGGTTTTTAAAAGCATCTTAAATTAAGAACTCTTGTAACATAAAAAATGCATGTTTGAATGCCTAAAATCTTAATATTTCTTTCTGTATGAAGAAACAGCAAGCACAAAGATAAACTAAAAACTGCAAAAATTCTTTTTCAGCATTTGTGAAAGATTTGGAGTTAATTTCCTTAATAGCCAAAGCTATTTCAAATGAACAGTGAAGTAGAATAGTGAACCATGAACTAGAACAGTGGAATAGAAATAGAAGAAAATATGGTGATACATTTATATACATACATATATATGACACAAAATATGCATAGGTATACTTGTGTATATATAAATAATACATATTATATATATAATTGTTATATTTATGACAATTTATATACATACATATATATGACACAAAATATGCATAGGTATAATTGTGTATATATAAATAATACATATTATATATATAATTGTCATATTTATGAGTTTCTATGTATTATTTCCCCTGTAGTGATAATTTTGGAAGGTTTAACAAAGTGATCTTAAGTGACTTTTGCCTCTAGAAGGTAGTTTAGAGTGTTATAAGAAAACTATATTTTATTCTTATTGTATTTTATTATTTAAATTTCTTACCTGTGGTTATTTTTCTTTTAAATTTAAATATGTGTTTTAAGGTTAAAGAATAACATAAAAGTGGTCCTGTTACTCTGAATCCTTAAAGGATGTTCAAAATCATTAAAAACAATAGCTACAAGGGAAGAATTCAGAAATTTTGATGAAAAAGTCACCATTTTATATTAATCATCTCTAGTAATAGCCAGTGACTTCTGGTTTCTATGTATATTTTAAATGAATCTAGAATTAGTGTTTAAGTCTTACTCTTTCCCTTTTTACCCCTTAAATTGAAATAAATATTTTCATAAGAACCCCAACTTTGAACATTAAAGCATATTTAAATATATTTATGTCCATATATAATAATTCTTTCCCATGAAACATTTTAAGTAGTTTCTTTAAATTATCACAAAAGAAAATAATTGTCTGGTTTCAGAAAAAGAAAGTTTACTTTTCCAAGAATCAATTATCTTAGGAAGTTTCAGTGTTGAAAGCATGGGTGTATACTCAAAGTACTTTATCAACTATAAAAAGGATTATTATTGCCTCCTACAATGCCTTAATATTACTTGTTTTAACAACAAGATTTGCCATTAGAATAATTGCTGCAAAGTAGTCTTTAGTCAAACATTTTAAGTAGGCAGTAAGGTGTGATTGCATATGCTATTACGCGCCACAAAGTACAGGGGGAAAAACTTTTAACAAGGATCCTCAGTGCCTGCAATTTATTTTCCTCTCTAAATTCCCATTACCTTCTCAAATATTCTAAATTGTCCAACCCACAGTAAAAGCTTCAAACAGGAAATCTTTTGAAAGATAAAGGAATCAGCCATCATCTGAATATTTCTCAAAATAACAGCGATCTTGATTCCATGATGCAGAAGGAATACTTATGTAATCATTAAATTCTAGAACAAATCAAAGGTTATGCAGTGGAAAGTCTACTGGATCTGAATAAAACCGTGATAGTACCTCTGACTCATTGAATGACTCACAGAGAAATGGCCTGACCTTTCTCACTTACAAAATGAAAAGCCTAAGTAGAAACCTAACAGGGTATATTTCTGATGTTTGAGTTGTAAACATGAGCCTGAATCATTGTTCAACTGTTTCTCAATGTTGTGCAATGACTAGTAATCATCAATCCACAAGCAACGAGCGAGTCAATGGTGTCCCTCAATCCTATTCTGTACCAGCACATACGACACTAAACTTTTCAGGAAGATTTTCATTCTGTGAGAGTCTATGAGTCACTATTCCCTGAAATCTCACAAGTATGGCCCTTGCAGGGACCCTTTCATTGTTCTATCCTTTGAAACTGTGTCCAAGGCATCCCTTCCTGTGTGTTTAAGTGTCTCTGGGGTCCAAACAGAGAGATTCCTTCAATATAATAGAAAAGGCCTTCTCAAAACCCCTCCCCTAAGACAGTTACTGAAACAGATGTTGAAGGTTTGAGTCACATTTACCCTTTAGCATATTTAGGACCCAAACTATCAGTAGGCAGGATGTGGAATTCCTTTAGTGCTCCTTAGTCTCATCTTCAATGGGTCTAGTAAGACCCTGAATGAACACCTGCCCCTAAGTAGTATTTTTCAACTCTCTTCACTCTAATTATACTAAATTTGCCTAACTTGACTGGGGCCATGAAAATCATGCCCCAAAACTGCAGTCTCATCTCATGAAGAATTAAGCAAATCATCACCTCTCCAACCTTTGTTTGGGTTTTCACTTCAAACCAGATACTGACCTCTTATTAAAAAGCAAACTCTGTATAAGAATAAAACAATGGCTTGGGTACTCTGATACTTACTTGTTAGCCTTCTTTCCTATGCTCACAGCCTGAAATGGACCTACATACACTAGACATCTTGGTCACTGTGATTTGACTTCTGGCCACCTTCCTTGAGAACCACCACTAAACTTAGGTCCAAACTGAGCTAGAAACATTCTCAGTGTTCCCACTTGTGCCCAGGTGAAGTTTTACGCTTGCTTTTTTGCCAAAATCCACATGAATTATGATACTTAGATCTGGCATGGAAACTCTCTTCTCTGTTTACCTGGATTCCTGCTATTATTTTCTAGAACTAAACATTGACCTTATACATGGAAAAGTTTATTCTCCCTATACAAATTTACTCATCCATGTTCTAAATCATTTTCTTTGGATATTCTCCCTCTTACCTGAATGCCTACAATTTAAATGATTATGCTGCTCTCTACATGATTCAGAAAATGGGACTTGTGTCTACTTGCAAAGATTATAAAGAGTTGTAAAAACTCTAATATTAGCTTGGTAATTCAGTAACTAAAGAATAATGAACATGATTTCTTTTTTAATGATAACTAATATACATTCACAAAACTGATATGACAGTCACATATATCAGAAAATTTCATTCATTACCTATGCATTAACTTATCTTTTCACACAGCCAAATTTTCCCATTAATGTAATTCATCTGTATTTAATAATGGGTATACTACAACTTTTTTATTACCAATACTATTCAAAATATATTTTATATTATTATAGTTACTAGTAGTTTAAAGTGAGATTAAAATAATTGGAAATATAATCATTTTAATTACTGCACTATTTACCTGACTAATGTAATTTCTGTTCTTTCCAACACTGATTGACTCAATTGTATTCCAAGCCACCTTTCAACATATAATTTAGGAAAAACAATAAAAACATGAGTATCTCCATAAAACAAACTAGTATTAAAGCTATAGGAAAGTAAAATCAATACCTTTCAATCTACGTAAAATACATCATTCAATACTCAATGTCCATTTTAACACAAAGTGGAAGTAAAGTTTGTATTAGAAACTAAAAGCCACATTTCAAAAGTTAGAGTGAAGAAATGTCACCCTAAAAATTATAACTGGACACAAAGTCCATTTTAACTAGGACTTTCTTATTGGTTTAAATTTTTAAATCCCTTTGTAACAACTTCTTTCTGTGATCTATCACAATTGTAGAACCTTTTGAACCTGATGGCTTAGCAAAGGTTTAAACTCTGTCAATCATTCAACAGTTAGATTGGCCCAGCTTGAAAAAAACTTTAATAAAAAAGAAATCATAAATCAAGAGAAATACTCAAGAAAGATGCCCTTAAGGAATTACCTTATAGAAAGATCAGTTATCCTGGCCAGAGAAGGGAAAATGGGGAGTTGTTTTTAGTAGTAGGTGTTTTTAAATAACAGAAACTACACTTCCCCTGTTTTATCTTTTCCAATGTAATTGAAATACATTGAAATCCTATCAGAATATTGATTATGGACTATTTCTACAAATAGTTCTGTGTGACATGAATTTCAACAGTTCAGAAATAATATTTCATAGTATGCATGAATACCTGCATTGTACACGTCGCCCTTCTGAAAATGGATAACATATAGGTCAGGCTTCATCACTCATCTAATAGATTAGAAAGCAGAAAAGTTTTTACCTTCTGCCTTAATCACAGCTCTCTGTTCCTTTATTTTTTCTTCTTCTTCTTTTCCAATGCATATCAGCAAACAACTTTCAAATCTCAGAGTCAAGGGAACAGTCAGAACCTAATGAAATGCAGTAATTATTGGGAACTGCAATTTATGCTGCAGCTCACTTCCCCACACTCATGCACTTTGTCACAATAATTTCTGATGCCATGTCTCACACATATAAATAAGTGTGTGTATGCACATATATGCATGTATTCATATACACACATGTATATATAAACACACATTTGTGTATTTATGTACATTAACTTGCTTATTTCTTTCCATAGGGCATAGCATACACAGCCTGTACAAAAATAATGCCTATGATCATACTTACTCATGGAATACGTGGCGGGGGTAATAACAGCTTTGATGCAACAAAAACTTACTGAGTTTTTGAGTCCTGAGAGCCAGGCTCTGTGCTAGGCTCTGAGGTTAATAAAGAACATGACCTAGTTGACTTTGCATGCCATCTGAGCTGCAGCAACATCTTCCATAGTTGACCACTTGTCATTAACCTCTTCTTCATGGATTTGAATGTCATGTATTTTCTCCCACCCTTTAGCCTACTACTATTCATTCATTGGTGCTCTTCCCTCTTCCTATACCAGATTTCCAGTCATGGAATTTGCTAGAGCTGTTAGGACTCACAAGTTTCATGGATTTGAATGTCATGTATTTTCTCCCACCCTTTAGCCTACTACTATTCATTCATTGGTGCTCTTCCCTCTTCCTATACCAGATTTCCAGTCATGGAATTTGCTAGAGCTGTTAGGACTCACAAGTTGCACAAGATCCCAGGACTCCAATTGAAGCTCAAAGCTGCAGGTTTACTGGCAAGAAGCAAGGTGCACCGGGGTCCCCAAGCCAAGATGATAAGAGAGACCCCAGCAGTCTCTGTTACAGTCTTTCATAGAGCAAAATCACCACTGCCCCCCACCTATTGTGAAGCAAGAACACAGCTGTAAGACACGTTCCCATGACCGTAGGACACATTTCTATAATTATGGTTTCCAATAATGTTGATATCCATCATCTATCAGAACAACAATACTAGTGTCCATCATCCATCAGGTGGACAAGACAATTGTCAGGAACAACCAGGAATAAGGGGAGGCAGAAACAGGATGTGTGGCCAGCCAGCATGGTGGGTACTGTCCACCAAGGACAGGGAGAGGACTCTGGTTTCAAAATGGAGGTTTTAAACAATTTGGAGTTACTTTGGTCATCTGTTCCCAACAAGAGCAGAATTGCAGGCATCTTTTTTTCTCTCTCCTGGATCATTACATCCATTCCCTTAGCTTTAAAGACCATCAATATCCTGATGCTCCATTTAAATACCTTTTAGATGTTTTAAACATAAGAGAATAGATTAAAATTACTGATAGTCTACAGTCCTCTAAAGATGACACTTACATTGAGAAACGACTACTTTTCATTCCTCTAGAAACAGACAGAAATTCCTTGATTTTGAGAAGAGATTAGATTGATATTCAGGATCTCTAACAAACACAACAGGATTCTTTACACATTAACTTCGCAAAGTCTGGCTAGATGTCTGCACTCTGTTGTAGACTCCCGTGAGGATATTGTTCCTGAGACTTAAAAAAATGCTGGCTCTCTTTCTTTCTGTTAATCTAACTATACTCTAACTTTAGCCTTCCTTCTTTGTAATTCCCGAGCTGTTAAGATCTCCCTCTGAACATTTCACAACCACTTAAAGTAAAACAAAACCCAATCAGAACACCAATTTTTCCACCAGAAAACAGCTCCTCCTATAGACTTCCCTATCTCAGGAAGTGTAACCTACTTTATAGATTTGCTTAGAGTCAGAAACTCATAATGGTTAATCCATCTTTCTGTTTCAGCACTTAATAAAACCATTTTCAAGTACCTTGACTTCTAGCTTCAAAAATGTATCTGGAATCGATTCACAGCTCTTCATCTGCACTTCTATCACCCCAATGCAAACCAGACAGCCTTTCATCTCACCGGGACACCAGAGTCTTCCTACATTAATTCCCACCCCTATTCTCTCACCTCTGTCCCCATCTGACACCCAGACACATGGGTTTATTGTCACACATCAGAGAGAGGAGTCTTTTTATTTCATAAATTAGATTATGTTAACACCAGCCCCTGCTTAAAAGCCTTTAGCCACTTTCTTTTTTTTTTTATTTCACATAAAATTCAAACTCTTCCACTTGAAGAGCCCCTGCCTGCTATTCCAACCTCATCCCTCACCTCTCCCCTACTGCTACCATTATTCTTTTTATTCTTGTTAATACTCCCAGTTCTTAACAACTTTACAGCTATGCCATATGGATATATCTTTCCCCATAATTGTATGAGTTTATTTCTTTCACATTCATTAGGATAAGACATCTCGAAAAAAGTCTTTCACGGTCAGTCCTATATACCTTAAAAAAAAAAAAAACCTCTATTTTTTTATTGAGTAAACATCAGTTTTATAAAGATTTTTACTGAAGTTGAATTAACAACAATACATACTTTAGTAAAAAGTCTTGACCTAATAGACCCCCATGAAGCCATCACCAAAGCTGATGGTGAATACACTCATCACCTCACCTCTACAGTCTTCTCACATTCCTTTAAATAGTTCTCTTTGTAATCCCCTCTACCCATCACATCATTCCCACATGCCCCATTTCCAGGTAATTACCAATCTATTTCTTGTCACAATATTGCATTTGCTGTAAATTAAATTTAATTGAAGCAGTTTAAGATGGAATTCCACATGTGTGCGTATGTACGTATGTATATATGTGTGTGTATAAAGCATTGTGTGTGTATATATATGTCTATAAAACATTGTGCTATGTGGTGATAGACATATTAGGAAAATATTTTCTCTGATCCTCAGAAGCTAAAATGTAGAATAGACAAAATCACATACACAATTAAAGTGAAAAAAACAGTCAAGTAAGATACGCTCATTGTAAACATGTTCATTGAAGTGTATGCTTTTAGGAAAGGCAAAGACCACATCTTACTGGTGGAATCTAGAAAGGATTTGTGAAAGAGATAATGTTTTGTTTTTGTTTTTCGAGACTAATTCTTGCTATATTTGCCTGTGGAACCGCAGACTCAAGCAATCCTCAGCCTCAGCCACCCAGGTAGCTGGTATTACATGCATGTGCCACCACGCACAGCTATTTTGGGGGGACTAGATCTTTCTACGTGCCCCTGGCAGGACTTGAACTAAGATCCCTGGCCCCAGTCACAGCTTCCTAGGCTACCGCTTAAAAGCATGCGCCACCATGCCCGGCCCAGAGATAAAGTTTTGATCTCTGCCTTGAACAGAGGATTTGATTTTTGCTTCATGAAACTGGAAAGAGCTAAATGAGGAGTTATTCCAAGTTTATTTGGAGCTATTCCTGCCAATGAAATAACATGATCAATGGAATGAAAGGGGAAGTGTGAAGTTCCTACGGTGAGCGTTGAGTGATCTATTTTGAGTCGAATCTTTTGAGAGTCTAAGGAAAAATATGGAGGTGTGTTGGGCTAGGGGGTCTTTTAAATGAGGAGCAGGAATTGACCCTAATTCAGTAAGCAAATTGCTTGGGAATCTAGTCCCCAAAGCATTAGGCATCCATTACTCCAAGAGATCAACATTTTCAGAAATACATTTTCTTTAACGCTTGTCCTTGAATCTTGGGGTACATGTTAGATGAAACCCTAGGATAATCAATGACAAAGTTCTCAGATGTAAATTGTTTATCATGGTGAACCAAGCTTACTTTTATAAAATTAATAAATGAGGGATACTATCTTCCAGAAACCAAAAGGATGCTAGGTACAGTATTAAAATATTTAGGATATATTATAGTGTATTTCTAATATATATATATAATTTACATAATTATATAATATATAAATTCATTGATGTATTCAAATATATGTTTAATATCTTAATAAGGAGAATTTTCCTTTAAGGAAATATCAGTGATTTCCACCACAGAATTGTTTAATATAGCTATATTAAAGAAATGAAACTAAAAAGGAAAAGAAAGAACTAAAACAAAACAAATTAGTAATGAGATTTACAAAATGTCAAAAACTGGCTTCATACAGACTTTTACTTCTTCAAATAAGCCATAAGCTCTTACAGAAAGTAGCTGAAATTTCTGGGTGAGAATTTACTTATCACTTCCATCAATGAAGAAAGAGTTTATGCCTATAATCTCTGGAGTATGTCTGATAAGATGTCTGAAATAAAGTCAGTGTGACTTCAGAACTTGTGCCCATTCTGCTACCTTAATCTAAAATATGGAAAATACACTGAAGTGCTGATAGCCACATAATCCATGTCTTCCTATTCTATCATTTTAGTAAACGTTGAGAAATCATGTTATTTTGATTCTAAACAAGTCCTTATTATTGTACAGAATACAAAACCTCATATGTCTGAAGAGCTAAATGGCATGACTTCAAAATTGCCTGTCTGATTTCCATTGTGTAGTGCCCAGAGTATTCTAATATCTCTAACTCTGGGGATATTTAGTTGTAAAATCTTAAGAACCATGACACCAAAATATTTTTGCTTATGCAACCAGTGACTGCTTACTTATAAGACTCCATTGCCTTCTTCCCTGAATACACGTGATGGTTAAACAGGGTTATTTATATCAGCAACATATGAAAGTGGAAAATTATACTGCTTAATCTTAATTAATCTTAATACCTAATATCTTAATACTTAATATCTTAATACTTAAAATCTTAGTATTGTTTTATCACCCTTCTTCTGAAAAAGGGTAATAAGACAATCTTAACTTCCTGGAAGTTAACCAGAATGGCAAATGTTTTTATTTCTACTTCTATTCAGTTGTGGTTAGAAAGACTAGGGAAAACGAATCAACACTCTGCAACTTGTTGTAAAATCTAAAGTTCTAGAACTATTTTCTATATCATTATATGGCACATAACTTTGACTGTACACGACTTACTGTGTGAGGGATATTTTACTCTTGTCCCAGAAGTCAATGGATTTCTTGGCAAAACAGCTTCATTCTACCTTCCTGGTCAAATTTATCTTTGGGTAATTTTATCTGACTGTCCTAAATCTGAGCCACTATCCTTTCAGTCAGCCTTGACCCTCCTCTTGAGTAATAGAATCATTCTGTTGATGTGTTGTGCTTTCTAGAGCAGATGCCACATTCCACCCTAGTGTGTAATATAGAGGAAGATATAGCACTGCCACATAACAACTTAGCAAACAGTGCAATCAGTTAAGTAAGACTTCATTCAAATAAAAAGCATTTACTCAAATAGAATATACAGCATATAAAAACTAATAAAAGTAAGAGCATTGTGAAGTGTACCATTAATTACTTTTTTGGCACCATCACCTTTAGTCATTCATTTCTTATTAAAGAAATAATTATTGAACACCTACTATGTGCAGTACACAGGTGCCACATTAAAAACAAAATGGTGCATGATCAACTTCTAAAATGTACACGTTGATAAGGAAAATAAACATTCAAGATGATTAGGGAACAAAATGGGATGTAGTACTTTTCCACCAGCAGTTTCTCCTAACATTATCTGAATTGTGTAGATTCATTGATTTCTCTTTGGAGATTTTGGAGTCACTAAGTTCAACATTTTATATCTTTTATAGTAGAAACCAGATTTATCTAAACATTTCAAGTTTGCTCACTGAATATATTCACAACATAAGAAGTAATCCTTACTATGGGTTGAATGGAATCTCCCACAAATCCATGCTGAAATTCTAGCTCTATACTTCTGAATATACCCTGATTTGGAAATAGCATCTTTGAAGATGTCATGAGTTAAGTTGAGGAATAGATTAACTGCTAGTCCAAAAGACTGTTCCCATAAAAAGGAGGGAATCTGGACATAAACAGCCATGTGAGCATGAAAGCAGAGGTTAAGGAACTATTAGGACTGCCAGCAAATCAGCAGAAGCTAGCAGAGAGGCATGGAACAAGCTCTTCTACAGCTCTTAGAAGAAACCAATCCTGAAGATGCCTGATCTCACACTTTCAACCTCTAATACTGTGGGAAAATATATAGGTACTCAGTTTGGGGCTTTTGTATAGTTGTCCTAGAAAACTTTTATTATTTTTAAAATAGTCACCACATAAAATAATACATTTTGAATGCTACATTTTTGGAACATTATTTGAATTATATTACAAAAGACAAGATGTGCTGATAAATGCATTATAACGTGAGACATTCTCCATAACCAAATATTTGGTAATCGATATTAAAACTTTTATTGAATATACATTAAACCACTGAATTTTTAACTTTGTGTTTTAGCATCACAGCTGGACAAATGTCATATTCTTGATGTTGACTGCAATTTGGGGATTTTGCACTGAAGAAGTGAATCACAAATGCAATGAAGTCTTTATTGCCATATGTGCACTATTTCTATCCTTATGTGTTCAGGGACTCTCAACCTGTTCCATCCTAAAGAAAAACATTACTAAACATCTGTATCTATTTATTTTTAAAATATACATAAATGCAAATAACATTCATGAAAACTTATCGTACATTATAGATAGAAATCAGATAGACCATATTTGTGATAGTCACAAATTGCAAATGTCTCCTCAAATTAATTATCAATTCAATGAGATCTCAATAAAATTATAATCAGTTCTACAGCAATGAAAAGACAGATCCAAAACTGTATATGGAAATATAAAAGACATAAACTAGCAAAGACAACAGAGGATAGGCAAAGTAGTTATATCGTTAGATCTTTAAGCTTGTCAGAATGGTGTAATTAAGATCTGTGGTATTGACACAAGAATGACTAAGAAGAGAGTTTATTTTCACAAATCAATTATCAGTTTCACCTGATAACCTTTTAAATATGTTGATACAGGTTATTTTTCTGGAAAGTTTCTTTGGATAAAGCCTGAAATATTGCTTCATTGTTTTGTTAATCCTTTTCAAAGATTCGGGTTGTTAGATATTCCTTATTTATCTTCCCTGTAAATACTTTCTCTATGACTCCTTTCATTTTCTTAAATATATTTACACTCCCATTCTTTTGGTTAGTTTCCTGTTTTTCTTTAAGTCTTAATAATTTTTAATCTATCCGTCATTATTCTTTCAAAGCATTTGAAATTTAGTTTCCATTTCTGAAAAGATTTTTGTCTTTTCCTTTATGTATTTTTTAAAATGTTTTCTTTGTTCATTTCTTAGGTTTTTAAGCCTAAGAACCTAAGAGACTTTTGTATTTTCGCTTCATTTCTTAAAAAATATAACATGGCCACAAATACTAATATGAAGGCATTTATTTCATTTGGACAATTGTGGTACAGATTTGTCATATTTAATTTATGTGACATAAAAATGTTTATTTTCTGTTATCTTTTAATAGTATCTTTGAATAAACATTGCTTGTGTTTATGCATTTTATTATTAATTATTTATTTCCTTATACACCTCCCTCAAGTCCCACGCTTTGAGTTCCTTTTCAGTAGTCAGTATTTCAATGTCCAGGAATTTTTTTCAGCATTTTCAGACTTGATGTGGACTTTGTTTCAAAGGTGATGACTTTGGCTTACTCCTTTCTGGCCTTTCCTTGGCTTACAACAGTTGCTCAAGAAATAGGTTGACTGGAAATTTTTTGTTTTCTTGATTAAAAGCTGACATTTTCTGTCTTCTGATCTCAATGGAAATATAGAAATATATGAACTGATTTTTCTAACTGATTCTTTAGTTGTAGAGGAAGATGGGTAAAAGATTTAGATTTAGGCAGCTATCATCACTGGGTCCTGATTATCAATGTTATGCCTTTTCTCCAAATTAAGCAGTAATTCTAATTGTAGACGATATCACTTAGGAGTTGTGTTTGCTAGAAGCAGAAATGTGGAAAAATAATCGATTAAAGATGATAAAAAATTCACCCACCTCACTGGGCTGAAAACAGGCAATCCATTGCAGACTCTACATAATTACACTCGTCCCCAAGATCCTCCTTTTTTGCTGCATAATTATTGCTAGCATGTGGCTTCCATTCTCAAAGCTGCTGCAAATTTTTAAAATGTTAAGGACTCAGTCATATTTTCATGTTCCAAAGAGAAAGAAGGAAAAGAAAAAAAGAGAGAGAAGGGAGACATTCTTCCAAATGATTCAACTCCCTTTAAGTAAGTGCTCTTAAAAGTTTGCCCAATAGCCCCTATTTATGTCTCATTAGTCACTCCTACCTGTGGAGAGATGAGAAAATGTAGCATTTTAGTGAGGCCCCATCTGACTACAAGAAAACCATTGTTCTCTTGGGAAGAAGGGAACATGGTATCTACTAGGTATCAGAGGTTTCTACCACAGGCAATAAAGTCTTTGTTTGGATCATTTGGGTGGCTTGATTTTTCTCCACACCTAATATCTTTCTCTTTCTAGATATCCATTACACTAAATGACTATGTATTTGAAATGAGCAAGTCAGGATATATTGAGTTCAGCTAACTCATTTAAATCTGCACACGCATTAACCATATTTTAGACTAATATGTGCTAGCTCAACTTTATAATCTAACTGTATTAACTCAGCAAAATATGGCAAGTTTAAAAAAAATCTTATAAATCTGAACAATTGCTTTAGAAGTGAAATCATAGTAAATTTTTCGTTATGCATGCATTTGAAAGCTCTTTGATATTAAATAACTATATTTTAAAACTAATCCCTCTAATAATAGTTTTGATAAATGTCTTTCTACTTGAATCATTTAATATTTTACCACTGACTGGAAATTTCTGGTTAGCAGTATAACTGTCATTCAGCTTCTAGCTCCAGTGTTAGAAATTTATTTATTTGATTAATACTAAACTTTTACTAGTGTGAAGAGCTTAAGGCAGTGAATGGCTAATGCGAACCTTGAAATATTTAGCATTACAAAGGCAAAAGGAGGTGAGGCAATAAATAGAGTGTAGAAAATGGGAGAAGTCAGAGTGACAGCTTTAAGTCCAGGTAACACTGTAGGCAGTATCCGCTAAGTGATGCATTAGGGAGAGAAATGCTTCCCTTTTTTTCTACTTTAGTGGAGGCATCAATAATTATGCAGAAAATAATCTCTTCCAAGAGCTGATCTTTTAGATTCCTAAGTTACTGCACATACTTGGTAGCTTTCACTTACCATTTTTTAGAAACGCTCATATCCATGCTTTTCTACAAATGCAATATATAATTTTAGGTGTTCCGCACATTTTCCGATGTTTATTAGAAAGTTCCGATGTTAAAAAAGAGGAATTAAAGTTAAGAAATAAGGAAGTAGTTAAAGTTAAGAAATAAGAACTTAAGGCCCATTGACAGAGTGGAGCAAGAAGGAATTACCCTCAAGCAGATATTGTTCATAGGCAGTTGTTTCTTATTACCAAAGCTTCAAGTGGCAATGTTTGGGTACTGCCACTAATTTGGGGGGTATTATTATTCATTACTATTCATTATATCATCATATAATTTGTTCTATGTACTTTATTTATTTCAAAATAATGGATCTTGCAGGAGGATCGTAAGGATAAAGTACTGGATAAAAATATTGTTGACAGATGATGAAACCATGCTGGATTTTAAACTTTATGTATTTATTTACTAATTTGAGCAATGGACACACCACTGAAAAATGTCTAAGGTGCCCTACAGCAATGAACTTTTGTTATCTTATTATTTTACTGCTCTCTTACTATTTTGTTACACTTTCTGTGCCTTAGTTATGGCTGTGGTAAGTTCTGCTGAGATCTTTTATAACATTTGGTTTTCCAAGGGTTAGCCTTTCTCATACCCTTTCTCCCTGGGCATTCATTCAATCAATATTTTCTTGTTGTTAGCCAAGGCACAGACAGATATTGGAGACCACATATTTACTAGAAGGATGAGCTCCATCCTTGCACCAAGAAGGTGATCTTCCCCTAAGTATCAAAGACCATAAAAATAACTGATTTAGTAATTGGTTATTTGAGCGTCATAATGAATGTTTAAAGAGAAGGCGTAAAGACATATTAGATAGCATGGGTTACCTTAATGAAAGATCATAGGCTCAGAAGCTTAAACAACAGCAGCTTATTTTCTCAGAGTTCTGAACACCAGATCCCACATCAAAGTTCAACAGGATTAGCTTTTGGTAAAGTTCTCTTTCTGGTATGGTGGTTAGCAACTTTCTTACTCTGTTTTCACATCGCCTTTCCTAAATATCTCTGAAGGGGGAAGAAAAACACTAGCTCTTTTATGTCTCTCCTTAGATCCCTAGATCCAGTAAGTTTAGTCCTCGTTTAATCTTGAATTACCTCCTTAGAGGTCTCATCTTCAAATACAACCATGCTGGAGAACAGGACTTCCAGTCTTTAGGCTTTTAGGAAAAACACAAACAGCCCATAATTAGGTTTAAGGATGGCACTTAGCAACAAACAGGATTTAATTTGCGTTATTAGAAGTTTCATGAAAAGGTAAGATGCTCTGAAAAATTTAATTTATTAAAAATTAAGAGTGGAAAAACACATAGATAAAAAATGAGAAGTCCCTGGAGTGGATAGTAGCATGCCAGATTAAAGATCTGAATCAAAGACAGTGGTGTTGTAGGAACGAATATGATAAAGTACGGACAAATGAGTGCTGGAGAAGTAAGTAGGATCCATAGCTTACATGGTTTCATGGGCTAAGTTAACAATTGGGTAGGCGCTGGTCAACTTTTTATACATAGAAATGGTATGATTCAGAATGACATGATTATATATGCTTTTTATAAGGGAAATTTCTGTCTTCAGTATAAAGAACTAACCAAATTGGACCAAGAATGTTAGTTATAAGGGCTTGGTGCCATTTCAGGTGAGAAAAGAAGGTGACCCAGGATAAAGTGTTTACTCTAGAAATGCAGACAAGTGGATTGAATTCAATATATTTTAGAGATAAGATAAAAATTACCCACTGAATGACAAAGAAGGAGATGAAACGGATGATTCAGATTCCTGGTGGAATTTGAAGATATTGACAACCATGGAGAAAAATAAACCCTCTCGATAGAGGCTTGATAGGCAAGTAGAATTGCATACTCAGTTTGGAGCATAATGACCCTTAGGTGCCTATATTGCATCTTGTTGGACAGATACTATATATGCTACATCTGTGATAGCTCATTTTCACAAGCTAGGGTAGAGATTCTCAAATTTGAGAATTATCAGTCATAGAAGAAAAATGAAGTTATTAGGTCTAGCTTGAAATTTCTAAGTGACAGAGTATAGAAGAGTAAAAGTTAAGGACAAATCCTTGCAAAAAGCCAAGTTCAATGATTTGCAAAATATACAACAGAAATCATCAAAGCAAGGTAAGGAAAAGTCAGGAAAGTGCATTTTCACTGTTCAGAATCAAGTAAAATGAAGTGCATAATTGGAAAATGGATTTATTCAAATGGACTACATGAGAGACATTTCAGAAGAATTAAAGTGGAGCAGGTGGGAGAATGGGTGGGGCACAATAAACAGTGAATCAACAGCAACACTAAGCACCAACCTCCACTAATCTGGATATATAATTAGGAATTCCCACATCTGCAAAATGGAGTAGAAATGAACAAAATAGAATTTAAAGCAAGGACACCCAAATTTATTTGATTGAAACTCAAACAGCAGTGTCCATTTCCAATTTTGCCTGATACTATACAATCGCATGGGGTTCTTTCAGGTTTTATGCTTTGCTTGAGTAACATTACACCACCAAGACAAAAAGTATGAAATGCAAATGCTCTATACTTTATCAGGGCAAAAGAAGACCATTCCCAAAGAACTTTATCCTCATGAGATTGAAACTCAATTTGTGCAGAGAAAAAAATAAAACTGATATTGAAAACAGGTAAAATTCTTTAAAAAAAAAAACAACAACAAAAAAAAAAAACAACCTCGGTGTAATGTGGTACTAAACAAAACAAAACACCTCGGTGTAATGTGGTACTAAAACGAGTAAGTGGAACATAAGTGTAAACTTTATCATAAATATAAGGTATTCATATCAAGCTCCAAAAATATTTTTAAAGTAAAATTTTGGTAGTAATAGAAAATGTAATATTTTAGTCTTAGCCAGTGTTAACACAAGTGAGGTTGGTCATGAATAGATAAGAAAGATTTTCTGAAAAATGTATTCTATAGTAGTTGAAAGAAGCATTCAGGAATTAATATAGCATAGCTACCACTAAAAGAGAACATAATTATGATGGAACAAATTCTTTGCAAAGGATTTTAGTAAGATGGCATGTTTTAATAGGTTATGTGAAGGGTAGTTTGCTAAAACAGCCCATCAGAATATATGAGACCATTTTGAACATGAAGAGAATCTGCAACCTTCATTATTCAATTTTCCTCTAACAAATTAGTTTGCAAAATAATATTTGGGGCTTGTAGAAGTAACTTAAATTTTCACCAAGAAAAAGATAAGAAGAAATAGATAATCAGAATTCTCTGTTCAACGAATCATTGCACGTGTCCCACACTGTCTGAGAATAAATCAAGTGTTAGCCATATGAATAAGATGATGACTTACTGTGGAAGCAATTTCTTTGAAGATTTTAAGGGAAGGGGAAAACATCGATTCAATGGCAAGAGTGAAATACAGTCCAACACACAGATAAGAAGGTACTTGTTAACTTTGACTATTTCACTATGATGAGGCATGGGAGAAAAAAATGGCAAAAAAAAAATAGCTCTGCTGAAAAAGACTGAGAGAAAGAGCTACACTTTAGTAGGAAATTTTCAGAATAATGTCTTATGTAAATAGACTGCACAATTCACAATGTTTATACATACATGGTCACATCATCTACAAACAACGCTTATTCCAGACCCAAACATCCCCCTGCTGCGAGATGGCTAGTAAGCAAATACAAGCTGTCAAATAGTACCTTTGAGCCAGATTCCGCACGCAGAGCACTGTGTCTCCGTGTGGGCTGATGTGTGTGCACAGTGCACCATTTATCTAAAGCCAAACTTCAGTATAAAAAGGAGAATTTGGAAAATCACATTTGTTTAGGGTAAATAAAATGCAACTCTCGCCAAGTTACCTTCCTCTTTCTTTTCTCTCTTAACTCAAATACCAATTCATTATTCATGGGAGAAGAAGCTTGAAGCAGAAAAACAATTTATGTTGAGTGTCTATCCTTAGGTGGCTAGGGGAATGAGAGGGAGCGCAGGCTTAGGAGGGGAGAGAAAGACACAAAACAAAACGCAGAGACAGAAATGCAGAATATTGTTTGCCACCATGCTTACATGGAATGTCAGCAGGGAGAAAAAATAATTGAAATGCTCAGTTCAGAGAGATTTTGAACTTTATCTTTATATAGCAGCTGCCTATATAACACCTCCTTCAAGGAAAAACAAATCTATATCATTGACATATTTCAACAATAAGAACTGGTGTGTCTGTACAATTCTAAATTCTGCATCTGTTAACTATTAACGGGAAACATGTTTCACACATCTACAAACATTTTAGAATTCGATCAACAAACAACATACTATGCTAATCACTGGCTTGCCATCACTAACATATCCTCTGTCAAACCTGAGGATGCTTCTGGTATTGGTTACATGCTTAGATTTTTTTCACTGCATCAAAATGGATGTTGGGATCCCACCGATGGACCAATCAATAGGCTTCATTCTTGAATAGTTCGTGCTTTGTCCAATTTTCAACATAGCTTGCTTCAGTCTACTTCCTTGAGGTGAGATTACCCCTCAACAAGATATGCCCTGAGCTTCCAAGATGGCCTTGCTTACCCATACCTGCTGTGTATTTACTAGTTGGGTAAAGAACTTTCTGTACACTTACTTATTGGGTAAATAATATAAGTATTGGACCACCCCAGTCCAGTAGTATGTATGTGAGCAAGACAAGCACCAGTGAAAGGGGGGGAGACTGGGAACTTTTTATACCTGTTGCTAACCAGAGAGGATAGATTTTGATAAAGTAGAATAAACCTCTCTTTTCCACACTCACACATACATATACACACACACAAGACCAAGGAAGGTAAGAAGACATTTCTGATTTCCCCCCAGAGCAGTCCCCCAGCCTGTAGTTCTTAGAGATATACAAGGCAGACACTAGTCGATGTAGCATTCATTAGTGTTCTTTCTTTCTTTCTAGTAAAGGGAAAGTTGTTAAATATTCTGCCTTAGAGTTGTCAGGACTCGTTTGGGGAGTATCTGAACAACATATTTAACCTCACTGTTGGAAATGGCACAGACTCTAATCACCCATTTTCAAGGTGCTTAGAAGAAATTAGCAGACAAGACAAACACATAGAATAAAAGCAATGAAAGGAATACCTTAGAAAAATTAAATTGTTATACACAAAATATGCCCTGGGAGAGGGAATATAAGGAAGGATGAATTGGCTAGCCTCTGGCCCCATACTTTTGCTACCTCCCTCCTGCTGAGATGAAAGCCATTGCTTTACCTTAGAACTGAGAGGCTAATCCTACTTTCCAATCAATATTAAAAATGACTCAGGTTCTCCCAACTTGCTAACACCTTCAATCCCTTATTAATAAAATTTCTTGAAAAATATGTTTACACACCAAGACTCCACTTTCTTATAAGTTGGTAAGTTTTCAAGTCATAGACATAAAGCTATAAGGGAGAAATGAATTCTTTGTTAGTGATTAAAGCATGAAATATAGAGGCCTCCCTTCTTCCCGGTGTTGGAAGAAGTCCTTGGGTTCTCCCCTGTGTTTTTCCTCCTCAGGGAGACCTATTCCTTTCCCTGGCTTCAGTGACCACTGCTAGCCTTCAATTTTAAAATTTGGATCATTTGAAACCAGGAGTGGTGGCACATGTCTGTAATCCCAGTTACCTGGGAGGCTGAGACTAGGGATCACTTGACTCCATAGGTTCGAGACAAACCTAGGCAACATAATGAGACCTAATCTCTTTTAAAAATTAACTAAATAAAAAGATTTGGATCATTAGAAACTATTTTTTTCCTGAACTTCACATATATGTACACAGGACACACATGCATATGTGTGCACACACATGATAGACCATATAGGTGCATGTGCACTCACACATTGTCATGTGTGCACATGCATGTGTGGGGCTATAAGTGGGTGTTGTGGGTGCACATGTGTATGCTGTGTGCATGTGTGTACAGGCACATTCATGCACGTGTGATGGTATGTGCTTGTGATCACATATATGATGGTGTATGTATGAGCATGTGTGAAATATGCATGCATACATATGGGACCTGTGTGCATATATTGCCAGATGTGTGTTTCTGTGTGCCTGTTTGTATGCACAGTGCATATATGTGTATCTATGACACACATATATACATGTGTTTATACATTTGAAAAAGTGAACTATTTACTCTGTATGTATATATTCAATTTCATGTTCATATAAAAATTGAATATGTTCCAAACCGAAATCATCATATCATTCTCCCTCACAATCCCATATGCGCTCAGTCAACAACAAATACCATTCACTTCCTTTCCTCCTCTTCAGCTCACTGACAACTGTTATTATTTAGCTATACTAGGACTGCCTATATCCATGCAACAGTGACTTATTTGTCTTCTTGAATCCATTCTTATTCCTTCTGATCAATATCCCATATACTAGACATGGAGATCTTCAAGAAAAAGAAATAAATCTGATTTTATTCATCCCTGCTAAACTCTTTCAAGGACTACTCACTACCCACATGCAAAAATAGGATTTTCTTAACAGGGCTAGTATGGTCTTCAAAGACAATGACCCTTGATGAATTCTCCATCTTCACTATGAACGCTTCCCCTTCTCCTGTAATAGAAGGTTAAATCACATCTGCTTTCGTTCTCTTAAGTATTGGGCTTTAGCACATGTTGCCCCCTTTTACCAAGCAAAGTCCTCATCTCCATACTCCATCATCATGCAAGCTGCTTCTTTCCCCATAGGCATTGTTCTTAGAGACTTTCTTTCAATCTGTACCACCCAGTGCTCCCACAACAACGCTCGCACACCTACTAGACTCTAGATAACCTTATCCCAGCATTCATTGCTATATCTCCCATTAAGCCCAGTAAAATGAGACAATATATAAATCCCCTCTCTATAAAAAGCACAGTCTTAACATAAAGTAGGCACTCAATAAGACTGATCAAGAATGATATCTAATTCAAAATCTCTTGCGTAGATTCTCAGGGCAGGTGTTTTCCTGGTTGTCCATCAAAGATTGGTCAAATGTAGCCTTCCATTTACATTGATAGTAAGAAAGTCAGCAATAAAACATAATGAAAACTGACGAACTCTGGCCAAGAAAGAAAAAAAAAATCAATCAGAACTGAGAGGGGAAAAAATCATGGCATGATTTTAAAATAAAGGAAATTGTATTAGTTTAGCTAAAATATTCCAAACTAGACTAACAAAGTCTTAGTAGAGGTGCTAAGGAACTCAGAGTAAAAAAAAATAGAAATGCTTTCAAGCTAGCATGTAAATTGTAAGCATGTGGGCGTATCTGAAAGTGTTTCAAAATCACCCATGCAATTTAGCACAAGCTGCAATTTAGAATAAATTGAGGGAAAGACTTGCTAAGAAAAATAGTTTTCAATCAGCTTCCTGTAACCAAATTATTATAAACTTTACATTTGTAATATTGGTTATCTTAATTGATGAGATTTCAATGTATTTGAGGTTTGGGGGAAAAAACTATTGTCCTGAGCTGTGTATGGTGCAAAAGCAGTAAGTCTACTGTTTGTGAGAACTATGATTTCATAACTGTGGGGAAAAACAAGATGTCATCAACATAAGCAAATGACAGCTTTCTGAAAGTTGCCACAGGCACAAACCTAAGGACTTATCCCTTGAATCAAGAAACCTGAGCTGGGAGAGCATTTGTCATGGACAAACCTATACTGACCCTGGGGAACAATCACACACCTTTTGCTGAAGATGTCACTGAGAAGAGAGGTGCAAGGAGAAATATGTGTGCAAAGAAGGAGCAGGCAAGCAGGGCCCCTTAGGGGGACATGACAACAGCATAAATCAAAGTTTCCTCTGCTTATTTTGACAATGAATTGTCTTCATCATCTTGGACAGGTGGGTTCTTATGTTTGCAAGGTCAATTTATAGCACACATTGTATCATGAATGCAATTTTTATTTATACAATTTAATCATTACATCTCTACATGTGCATATATAATTTCTGCATCCGACTCAGCATGAAAATAATCTGTATCAACAAGCAAAGCATTAAATATATATTTTTACTATATTTACTTTCATATTGATTGCAATAGTTTTACAGAAAAAAATGACACTGACTCCATTTCTAGGTTTTGGGAATAAGGAAAATATTGTCATTTGGATCCCTCCATCTTATAGAATTCTATCTAAACAATACCCAAGTTTTGAGGAAACGTTTTTTTTTTTTTTTATTTAAAGACCTCCTGAAAAAGAGATCCACATAGCTCTTTTGATAATGCATTCCTGAAAAAATATCTAAAAACTTTTGCCTGAGGAAACTATTTTCTATAATAACAGGAATTCCTCAGATAGCAACAAAAGCCCATTTCCTACTGTTAGCTCTCAATAGGAAGAAGATGAATAATTTTTCTTCATATCTTTGAACAATGTTTAAATTATTTCCCAATCTTCTCTGTTTCACACTAAATAATTTCTCACTCCCTGAGCGCTTCTTCATGGATGTTACTTGAAATTATCGTTGTTGATCTCTATTGCATTCACTTCAGAATCTCTTTATGAGTTATAGAAACCCAAACTCTAAAACTTAATAAGAGTAAAACTCAGATTTCACATTTTTCATAGTCTTATTTGTAGATTCCAATCTTCTAGATAAAAAAAAAAAGAAAAGAAAATGGGAAAAAAGCAACACCACATCCTGGACCTTATTTTCTCAAACTACTTGTGTTGGCTGCTACCTTAATCTCACTGTCAACCTCTCCCTCTCCACCAGAGCCCCCTCCATTTTCAGAAAAGTAGGATGTTTTATACACTGGAACATTTAATTTCTATTAATATCACTATGGAATAGGGCCCTGGGAGTCTATTTCAATAAGATAAGAGAGCACCAGCGTCCTTCATTAAGCTAGGATAGGATTCTGCTGTAAGAACAACACTGATTTCTCCAGTGGACAGAGGGGAATGGTTTTAATTGGATTAGTAATATAACCCTTGGGTCCTATAGAGATTTATAATGCTTAGTTAGATAAAAGCTTACCTAACTAAAGGATTTGCTAAAGACATGTGATTTTTTTAAGTTCCTAGAATGAAGTGGGTTATTGGAGCAGTGTATCTTAGTCATGGGCTAGGCTATGGGACTTATGTTTTATTGTTTGATCCTGAGCTCCTTTAGACCTACAAGAGGATGAGCTATGCCTTCCAAGTCTGAAAATTAATAGTTATTCTTCAATAATCATCCCCCAAACTCTCATTACTCACTGGATTTAATAACAACATTATGTAAGTTGATATAATGTATTTGTTCTAACATTGAAAACACTATATCCTTCTTAGCAGAAGGCAGTATCGTGAATATTAAGGGTTCCTAAGACCTCTGGAGATAAACTGATTTGGAATCATATCTTTTGCATTCATGAGCTCTATATCCTTGGACAAGTTAAGTTCCTATGTCTTATTTCTCAGTATGTAAAGTGGTGATTTTGGTTACATTTTGAAAAGGTTGCTGTGAAGATTAGACTTTAATATTTAATCATTTTCTTAGTTCCTTGTAATTAAGAGCTCATTATTTATACTTATTTATAGTAATAACTATAAATAACTATAGTATTTATAGTAATTAAGAGCTCATTATTTATAGTTATGACTATCATCACCATTGCTTCAATGCATGACTTATATACATGCAAGGGTTTTATGTCAAACCTTGACCATTCCTATCACTTTCCCCTAGTAATGCGAATCACTTTAAGTGTAGTTAAAGCTTAGTTATGTGCAAAAGAAAAAATACTGGAAGACTAGGTAATTCAAAACCATGTAGGGAGAATGTGGCTCCAGATCTGAAATAATGAGCTAACACAAATTCCTCTAAAAATAATGTTAAACAGACAAGAACTTCAGTTTAAGAAGTAGCTTTATGAAATCTTCAGTTCCAAATGTGAAAGTGGAAACATCTGAGGGAAAAGGAATGAACAGAGAAGTAGGAATGAGCAAGGACAAATTTCCCCTATGTGATATTTTGTGTTCCCATCTCAGCCTAGAGACAAACAGCAAGTAAGTTCTTAGTGTTTTAGTAAGGAGCCTGAAATCTAGATGGGAAGTCTTACAGGTACATGCAGTCTCCACAATGAACATGGCCAATATTGACAGAAGAAATCGAAAGCCAGATGATGCCATCATTCACCATCTTTTAGACAGGTTTAGAGCTTCCAAGAGGGTCATTTACATGCAAATAGTCCCAAGGGTAAAGCCTATGATTCTTCCTACATTACTTTGACCAACGTTATGCATATAGCTACTTTACTTGGCATTTAGCTGAATCCAATTTTAATATGAGGGAGGAAGAGGAGCTAATTCAATATATTTTTATGAAACTCTTTTTGTGAGAGTTATGTTCACTACACATTGTAAGAGATAATAGAATGAGCACATTACCGCCATCAAGAAGTGCTTTAATAAAGAAGACAGAAAAATTTAGCACATGTGAAAAAACATAAACTGTAATGAAAAAATAAGAGTGCGCTATAAGAGAGTTGCCCCTGACCAGAAGAGCAGGCAGTGATCTCATGAAAGGGAGGATCGAGGATTGATAAATGCTTTACCTCCCAATAGGCGGTGAGACACAAAAAATAAACAAACAAACAAAGAACAACAACAACAAAAAAAAAACAAGGTCCATTGTGCTTTTGGTTCTACTTCACAAATTTCAACCCACTACCAATAGATATACTTCCTTGGCTAGTATGGAGTTTAAAAATATTTAAGTATGTGGCAATATTTTAAAATCCATTGATTTTCATATAAATGTAAACTAGTCCAACAACTTTGGAAAGCCATGCAGAGGACCCTCAAACTACTGAATATGTAACTTCCATTCGATTTGACAGTCCCACTTCTGTAAATCTACCCAAACGCTGCAAAACACACATTCAAAAAGACACCTATACTCAGATGTTTACTGCAGTATTATTTACAGTTGCCAAGATATGGAAACAACCCAAATGCCCCTAAACTGACGAATGGTTGAGAAAGATGTGGTCTATGTTCACAATGGAATATTATGCTGAAATCAAAACTGACAAATCCGAAGCATTTGTGATCACATGAATGGACCTAGAGAGAGTTATATTAGCAGGAATAAGTCAGAAGGCATATGATCTCACCTATAGATGGGACATAGGAATAACAAACACAAAAGACAAGAAAAACCCAAAATAAACTGACAGTGGAGCTGGGTCAGGCTGTAAGGAGAGAGGTGAGGGGAGGGAGAAATTGGGGTAGGGAGGAGGATTAAGAGGAAGATTAAGAGGAGGGCTCTAGGGTGATGGAGCGGAAGGAGAACCCCAGGGAATACAATGATGATACACACACACACACATACACATATATGCATACTTACATGCATGAATATGTAAACAACAAAAAGATTAATAAAATAAATAAACATAAATACATAAAAATAAATTAAAATTTCTTGTAAAATTAAAAGAGCTGAAGAGATGGATCTACATGATCTAGAATAGAAGCGGAGGGGAGGTTGCAAAGAACTGGGGCATTGTAGATAGTAGATATCTGAGACCTAGCTGTTCTGCACGCCCTGAAATGAAGGGATTTTTGTGTGCATGATTACTCCAGTGTATTTAATCTTCTTCTTTGCCTCATACCTAATTATAAACTGGGAGCAACTAGGATTTAAGATAAAGCAAGGATATTGCATATGAAACTATGACCAAATATGTTAACCCAATAAAAAGTCAAACAAAAGTTGAAATGCTTCAAGGGAGAGATATTCAGTTGAACTTAAAAGAATCGGCCTAGAAAATGATGAGAGTGAACCACTACAGGTGTAAGTAAGGGAATGAAGCAAGGATATTTGGTTCAATTGTAAAGAATGCAGGTTATCCTTTTAAAACAATAGTGAGAATCTAGGATCCCATGTATCACTCTCTTTTGTTTATATCTAATGTTTCATATCTCTCTTGGTTGCTTTCATTTATAGCAATCTATCTAGTATGGTTTATATTTCCTTTGTCTTATGATTCTTCTATTCCAAAAGAATAAAAACCAAAAAAAATAAGGTTTTAATATTAAATTATTTATTTATGTATGAATTTCACATCTTTGTGATCTCTGGGGTTCACCCTCCTCCCTGACCATTCCCCCCCCCCAACTTGTGCACTTTAATTTGGTTTTTGGTTTGTTTTGACTTTTCTTCATAGCATTTTGTTTATCTTTCCCATGCCCCATATAGTTGTGAAACCATTTGGTTTGTCTTTTTCTTTTTGGCTTGTTTCTGCTAATATGATTTCTTCTAAGTCCATCCATGTTATCATAAAATCATCCAATTTGCCATTTTTTACTAATGAGTAATATTCCACTGTGTAAATATGCCACATTTTTTTCATCCAGTCATCTGTTTTCGGTTGCTTCCATGTCCTTGTAATTATAAATGCTGTGTCTCTTATCCACTGTTGTCCCCAAAGTTCTTAAAATGCTATTAGGTATACAATGGTTGTTATATATGTATACATATACATAGTTGCTAAATATACATACATAAATATACACATACATGTGTGTATATATTATGCATGCATATTACACATATTTGTATACATATTAAGTGAACTATTGAATGAATGTATAGTTATAACTGTTAGGAGTTGCATGTGTAATGAAGAAGAAAATGAGATGGAAGAGACTGATAACGATCTGTGAGCCCACAGAACAGGAATCCTGGAAAGCATGTCCAGGTTCAACTTTAATATAAGCCCCATATATAGCCCAGAAAGGAAATGTTACAATGATGTAATGAGGAAGTAGCTGCATACGTGACATACAGCAGGGAAAATGCAGGAAGGCGTGATTACAGGAGAATTTACCTGTGGGGGCAATAGTCATTACATATAGGTTATATGTCTCTTGGGACATTCCAAAGAGGTTAGGAAGGTGGGTTACAGGTGAGAGACAAGCTGTTGCCCACCCTCTAGTGTGTGGGCTAAAGAGATAGGAGTTGCTCCACTAATCTGAAGTTCTCTCTACCTACTTGCGCATTCTACATAGAACTAAAGAAAAATTTAACTGTAAGGTAGACACAATCCAATAAGTCTAATAATTTAATACATTTCTATTTGACATGCTATTCCTAGTGATAAAATCTTCAGTGAAAAACACAACTGCTTCACCTACATTCCTCATATTTCATCTACTTGGACTCAAGGGCAGGTCTTTATATAAACCTCATGCTTACCAAGTACCTTATTTTGTGTTTCCATTAATGGAAAGAATATAGCTAGGATTTTATTTTACACAAAGGTGAGAAAATTCAAAGTGATAGTTGCCATTCCAACTACAACTTGGCCCCTGAGCTCATATGAATTTTTGCTATTACTTATATCTTACTCTTAACTTTTATGCCTTAAAATATATAAAGGCAATTTGTCCACCGTACTACTGCTGTGGGATTTGTCTTCAATTCATGCTGCAGGGCTCGCCACAGGAATGTGACTTAACAGAATACACAAAATTCTTCTCTTTCTTTGGCATTGAGCAATAGGATACTTTTGCTTTACTACTGAAGTTTACCCATAAAAGAAACTGCTTGCTTTTTAAACTTACAACTCCATATTTGATGGAGAACAAAACTAGAATATTTCTACATCTCACATGAGTCTCCATCCACCCCCAAACCTAGTCATTATTAAGGTGCCTTTTTCTAACATATGTGATGCTCATTTTTATCCATCTTATAGACTCTAGGCAGAAAGCCTCCCCCTCAATTCTTATGGAAATTAGAGTCATACAGAATTGTCTGTCTCAGTGAGATTACTTCTTGTCTAAAGTTGTCTTTGAGATGAAATAATGAAATTAAAGTTACATTTCAGAACCTTCACAGAAAGAATATTTGACACATACACACTATTTCATAGCATTAATAGTTTCATTATCTCTATAAAACCAAGTTTTTTAAATACAGCATCTATTAATGCATTGCTATCACATCACATTTATTGTGTCCTGGCTACAAGATTATATCCTAATGACATTAAACTAAAAAGGGACTTATCAAATTCATCAAGGTCTAATAATACAAAAAAGAGGACTCTTTCATAATCACTCTGCCACTCAACAAACACTGATCTTCACCAACAGGTCAGCAAATCCACCCATGTGAGAAATAACTTGGAAAGATTTTTCATCTTTCTTTCAAAGTGAAGTTTAATAGCTAAGACATGGAAACAACCTAAATGCCCCAAAATAAATGAATGGATCAAGAAGATGTGGTCTATAGATATGATGGGATACTACTCAGCAATTAAAAAGATAAACTCTGTCATTTGTGGCCACATGTATGGGACTGGAAGAGAATATGCTGAAATAAATCAGAAGAAAAAATGATAAATATTGGATATTTTTGTTTTCAGGTAGAATATAGAGAAAAGAGACAAAGGATCAAGAAAAAAAACAAAACTTGCAAGTAGAGAGATTAAGGGAAGAACAACAAAGGTTATGGTGATGAGAGGACTATGGGAATGATGCCTGAAGGGAAAAACTAAACACTATACAAAAATGATGATGATGTAAGTAAATAAATGTAATTATGAAAAGCAAGCCAATCAATCAATCAAACCAAAACAAAATTGTTGAAAGACATGCATTTGCAATATACCAGAATGTATCCTTATTCAACAATATCTCCCCCTAACTGGTTAACAACTTCTAGTCCTGCCTCCATACCCCAACATAAGGTCTAGAACAGGAAACTATCCTTCTTACTTCTCATGTATCATCTCAAAATTACTTTATGCATATACAGGGAAACTAGAAATTACAGTTTATTTATTCCTCTTGAAATCAAAAGTAAACAAGATAAACCTGCAACTCACTCTTAAGTACAGCTAAAATGTGCTTACATTTCCCTTAGGATAATTAATTATTCCCTATTAATTGCTTTCTTCCCTTATCCTCCTACAAAGTAAATTTTGAAATATCAACTTTTTCTTAAAATGTGGTAATTATGTTAAGATAACACTATGTTAAAATATGTTGTTATTTTTATTCTGAAGTGTGAAAACTGTTAAAGATAATCTTTAATAGAAACTACACTTACTGATGTCTCCTTTTTTCTAAACAGCAAAATTAAGAATTACATAGCAATTTTTAGTAAATTGTGGCACAGGTGATTCAAAATATTAGGTATCTTAATAGTTTCCCTAAAGTCAATGACATTTTATATAATGATTTAGCTTCTTAGTAAGACATTCTTTGATTTCTACTTTGTACTTTATAAACAGCACATTTTAATAAAAACAAAAATGATGTTAATTCTATAAAATGAAGATCATGTTACCTATTATATGATATACATAGCAAGCTCATGGTTAATTCTAAATTACCATGGTCTACATATTTTGCTTTTGGGAAAAAAATTAATGCAGAGTTTAAATCCCAGAGTAATAGTAATATGCTGTCTTCAACTCATCCATTTAAGAAGCATATGCAGTCTGAGCTATTCCTCTCTTAGTGATAATAATTTAAGTATATATCAACTCTGCAAAGCAGACTATTTTAGTGGAGGAATAATTGAATTTGAAGGGAGGAAAAATATTTTATATGTAATTCTGTCACTTCCTAATAGAGTGTGACTTTGTGCAAGTTACCTGATCTGTTATTTTAAGAGTATGGCCTTCAACAAAACTTTGTTTAATACCCCATGGGAATTAGAAATGAAAGGAAAATGATAGGGAAGTAAAGAAAATTATAGCAAAGTGACTAAAGCTAAAAAGGAAAGTAATGAAATGAGACAAGTAAAAAAGAGTCCCCAAAAATGTAATTTATAAGAGTAAATATTTATGGTGGTCCTTTCATATTTAAGGTCTCTGTATTCGCTCTGCCTTCCTATGTAAATGAACTGCAAACCTTTAAACTTCCTTTACAAAAGACTGATGATATAGTGATTGACTGTGCCAGTCCAGTAAGGAGAAGGAAAAGATTAGTATTTACTGTGTATCTATTAACTGGGGCCGCTGTGTTGGGTTCCTTCCTGGTTAATTCTTTCCTGGGAAGAGAACCAGTGCCAGCTATGGACTTATTAATCAGGAAAACCCTGAATGCCAGTTACACCCCCCCCCAATTCATTGATTACTGTGATGATTACTTAATGTGCTTAACTTGACTGAGCTAAGAAATGCCAAGATGGTTCACCAAACATTAATCTAAGTGTGTTTGTGAGAGTGGTTTTGGATGAAATTAAGGTTTAAATAGGTAGACTTAAAGGAGGTTTTTCTCACTAGTCTGGTGAGCCTTGTTCAATCAGTTGAAAACCATTTGTCTGTCTTCAACAGAGTATTGGTCATTATCCTGTCTGTCTTCAGAGGCACACTGAAATATCAGCTTTCTCTGAGGCTCAAGAGTGCTGTTTTTTGTACTGAAATTATGTCAGAGACTTTTAGGATTCTACAGTTTGCCAACATAAACTTGGAATTTACCATTCTTAATTATCAAGTGAGTGTAATCAATCCCTCTCTCCTTATATGTATGCTATTGTCTTTCTCAGAACCCTGGTTAAAACAATTGCCACGATAACATGCTGCTAATAACAACTTGGTGTTATAAACTGGATGTTTCTATCTTTCCTCTACTCCCCACCATGATGGTATTTGGGAGGTTATTAGGATTTCCTTGTCAGAATGCTTACTTTCTTTCTTGTTCCAAGCTTGCAGGAAAAAGGCATCATGTGAGCACACCATGGGAAGTCCTTGTGTATCCTTGAAAGGAACACTCACCAAAAATTAATCAGACTGCTATTGGGGTCTCTAATTTTCAGTCCCCAGCACTGTAAGAACATAAAATTTCTTTGTTCAAGTCATAGAGTCTATGGTATTTTGTGGTGGTGACCTATGTTGATTAACGGAATGGATTTGTATAGATATTGTCTACCTTAAATGTAATCATCACCACGCTAAATTCTCATGAAAGTCCTGTGAAATAGATATTTTAGCCTTCCCGCAGTATTAAGAAACTGAGACACATAATATCTGGCCTAGCGGAAACTGATAGATGCCCAAGCAATCTAGCACCATGTAAATGTTTACAAGGGAGTTCATATAAACACAATTTGGGGGGGGGGGGTTGGAATTCACCATCCTACATCCTATTCTGGATTGCTATTCTACCTCCACATAACTTTAATGTTAATAAAAATAAGTCAAAATTCCACTTAGTTTTAGCAAAAGCATAATCTTCCCCAACCTCCAGACTGTGGACAAAGGTTGTTCACATTAATAATAACAACACCTCTCTGTTCTTTTGTCTGTTCCATAAACAGATGGAGCCTCGTCTTTGTAGAGCCTTTAAGATGCTGATCACATCATTCTCAGATTAATCATATGCAGCATCAGATCACAAACTATATATAGAGGAGTGGAGCAAAGTCCAGGAGTTTCTAGTGAGAGCACAACAGCAAGACAGTGAAATACATTCTTAACTTAAAGTCAGAGTAATTGTTAATGATGGGATATAGTTGAATATTTGTCTCCAGATTTGGCATTCTCCAATTCTGGGTGTCATTTTATCTTTCAATTGAATTATCTATGGAATTAGGATATATTTGTTTTTCTTTTTAAAGTATAGAACTGATTTATAGATTAAACTGACTTTGGATCAGATATTAAAAAATAATCGTATTTTTTCCTCAAGAAAAAATAAAATACAAACAAAAACTGGCAATTGTCAGAAAAGTACAAGACAAATTAACATCCCCCACAATTTTAACATCGAGATAAATAGTAATTACTTCTTTTAGATATAATACTGCCAGTTTCTTTATAAGTTACACATGTATAGCCACACAAACAAGGTTTATATAAACCATTATCCCAGCTACTGCTGTTTTTGCCCAGTTTATATAAGAAAACTGGGCAGGGGAAGCAGAGGAATAAGGAATCACCAAGCATGTTGCACTTCTATTCGTAATCATTTATATTGCTGAACTATCGCATAAAGAAACGAAAAAGTGTTCTATTTCTTTTACTTTAGATTGGTGCTTTAAAAAATGTGACACTTCTTATTATTGTTGCTTTTTTGCTTCTTATTCTTGATGGGAAGACAATTCTTGAGACAATGTAACATCTTCTAATATAGTCAGGTGTTAATCGCAAAACCTAAAACATAGGAGTACAGCCTATTCAGGACAGATCATTCCAGAATTAGTAGTTATTGTCTGAGCTATTACTTGGGGTCAAAGAAGGAGCAAGGAGAGAGTCAATGTTGATGGACAGGGTAAGTGACATGTTGCTCTGAACACAGGCAACTACAAACTTTCAGCCCTCATGGGATTTGCAGTCATGAAACACTGACCAGTGACCCATCTAAAAACTGGCTTCTTAATTCCCTGGACACATCCAAAATAGCCCTAGTCTCACAAGGAACCAGTTAATGTGTAGGACCAGACACATAGTTTTGAAGCCAAAAGTAAAAGCTGAAAGAAAAATGATGATTCAAGGTGAGTTGGAGGAAGCAGCAATGTGGTGCCCATCACTGTGCTGCTCTCCGCTTGTTCTTTGTGACCCTTCTCTTCAGACCATCCACTGAGTTCTCAGTAGGTCTGAATACACCACCTGAAAGGGATTCACTTCTCTGGAGCTCATCACTGTGTCGATCTCTTTTCCCATCATGAGCATGTATGTCCAGCACTTGTGAGAACTCTTTTTTTAATTAAATCTCACTTTTTAAGTTGCTTGCATATATATATATATATATATATATATATATATATTACTCTCTTGTGTCCACCCCTCACCTGATTTTTCCCTCCTCCTCCTCTCTTGCTCTTTGCTTCAGTTCTACTGAGTTTTTTAGTTTTAAGTTTTCCTTGTCCTTTTGTTTGTTTCCCCAATAGCCCACATATAGGTGAGATCAACCAATATTTATCTTTCTGGCTTATTTACACTAACATGATTCCTCCTATGCCCATCCATGTAATCACAAATGCATCAGATTTGTCTTCTTGATGACTGAATAATATTCCATTGTGCACAAATATCATAACTTCTAATCTATTCATCTGTTTGGGGGCATTTTGGCTGTTTCCATATCCTGGCTATTGTCAATAGTGCTTCAGTAAACATTTGCATTGTCTAAAGGCTCAGACCCTCCACAGAGTCCTTCCTTAGAATGGGTTTAGTCTGACCATCATATCCTACAGCCTGCACATCCAGATGACACTGTTTGACTCTGTCAGGGATGATCTGTCTCTAACAGTACCATTCTGGTACTGATGCCCTACTTGGTCAGTTCCACATTGGTGGGATTTGTGCTTGTGTTTTCAGACTAATTTTGCTCCTTTACACTGTAACTTCAAGTCAACATCAACAATTGATATCACTTTTTCCAAATATTCTTTCACAATTGACTCTTAGTTATATATGTGGTTTTCATTTTATATTTTTGATTGAAGCAATATTGCACTGCAACATTGGAGGGTAAGTTGTTCACACTTTTTCCTCCATAAGCCTGTATGACCAGCACCTGTGGTATTGCACCCTCCCCATGGTTGTACTGGCCCAGTGAGTGTGCAAAGGTGTAAGTGAGCTCACCTGAGCCTTGGAGAGTGGAGGGAAAAGGGTGCCATCACCATGGGATGAGGAGCATGAGACAGCACAAGCTTGAGACAGAGCACAAAAGGGTGCCAGAGAATGAGCCCAGAGAGAGAATATGAAGTTTCTGGTGGTCTGGGGGTCTCACCAGCCTCCAGTCCTCCTGGTTTGCCCTGCCTAGTATGTATTTGCAACCACTAAGACCAACAAAGGACCTATACAGACTGGCCTGCCTGTGCATGACAACTGGTAACAAGGATGGTTGCAATAAAGACATGTTTCAAATGTGCGTCATTAAAAATCAACCCATTGAATTTGTCACTGAAAGTGTAGTTCTGTCTCTTGCCATGCCACTCACTTCTTTTACCTAAAACCTACCTGCTAGTACAAACCTAATACCTACCTCCGTTCTCCTGTCCCTCCGGTAACCAGTCATTTGACTTATCGACTAAAAGTATATTTTTGCTTTATTTACTTTGCTTAATGTTAAGCATTATCAAGGTTATTTTTTAAATGTTATCAGATTTATTATCCTGAGAAGTTTATTTATTTTATATTATAGGAGGTAATGCAGGCCCACCCAATAAGAACCATTTATATGGCTGTTCCATTCATCTCCCAGCTGCTTTTTTAACTGTCAGTGGCTCACAGTAGTCTGTCTTCCCTGGAGAATTACACTCAGCTGATTGGTATCTGTATTATCCAGGAGCTCATCACACCCTGGCATGGGGGTTTCAGGCAACAGTCAATGAATAACAGGACTGTATAAAAGCTGCTCCCCTTATTTCAAGATGAAACAAATTGTTTTAAAATTCATCCAAAGTTCCCCATTCAGTGTATTGAAGCTGGATGCCCTCCAGCTGAAAATGCATGTTCCTTAACTCTTCTTATTTCCCATCTTCTTTCCCTCTCTCCTTTTTCATGAGAGCAAATCCTCAATAAATTGCACGCACTCAAGTACCTATCTAAGACTCTGCTTCTAGAGAAATCTGATCTAAAGCAGGCATTATGGCTTCTACACCTGCTAATAGATACAAACTCACCTCTACATTCTTCCTGTTTTTTTAATTTATATTATTACATCTATTATTATATCTACTACTACCTTTTCTACACCAGGATATATTAGAACAGTTCAAATTATTTAACTAAATCATCCATTGTCTATGAAACATACTTCAAATAAAATATACTTGAAAGAACAGACACAGTAAAAAATAATACATTGCTTTGACACTTTTTTTTAAATGGCAGCTAAACCACAGCAACAAAGTAAAATAATAATCACTTGGAACCACATCAAGCTATAAAGCTTCAGTCCTAAAAAACAAATGATAATGAAAGGATAATCTATGCAATGGGAGAGAGATTTGCAAACTATAGATATGATGGTGGGTCATATCCAAAATATAAAGAAAACATGCAGCTGAATAGCAAAGAATAAAATAATAATAACCAGCCAATGCAAATGGACAAAGGACCTGAATATATGTAATTTTGATGATATTTAAATGGCAACAGATACATGAAAATATGCTCTTCTAGGTAGTCATAAAGGAAATACAAATCAAAGTCACAGTGATCTATCTCCTTCTACCTGTTAGACTCAAATGAAAACAGTAAGAGACAAGTTCTTCAAGTATGTGGGAAAGGGAAAATATTTTCATACAGTTGGTGGGAATGTAATGTAGCCACTATAGAAAACAGTGTGGAGGCTTCTCAAAAATTACAAAATAAAACTACCCATTAGTTTTATTTTTGTAGTTTGAGTACACATTCAAAGGAGTGAAGTCATTATCTTGAAGGGATGAGTTCAGTGTTCATTACATTTTCATTCATAGTCGTCAAGACATGGAAACTATTTGTCCATCGATGGATGAACAAGCAAAGATGTTAATAACGAATATATGTATGTAGTCATTTGAAATATCGTGTAATATATAAAATATATAAAGAGTATATACATATAGTATATACATATATATTTAAACGATCATGGGTATCAATTAACCACTGGTGAAATGAAAACCTTGCCATTTTCAAAACATGCACAGATGATAGAGTTTGAGGATATTATGCTAAATAAAATGCCAGACAGAATAAGGCAAATAGCGTATGATCTCACTTACATGTGGCATATAAAAAAAAAAAAAAACTCATAGAAACAGAGAACAGATTGGGTGTTTCCAGATACAGCATTGGAAATGGTGAGAACTGTGCAAAAGTGGTTGAAAGGCACAAACTTCAAGGTAAATAAGTTCTGGAAATGTGATAAACAGCATGATGACTATAGTTCAAATCCCGTACTCTGTATTTGAAAGTGACTGTTCTTAGCAACTTAAAAGTAGATCTTAAAAAGTTCCCAAAATAATGATTTGTAACTGAGACTATATAGACATTAACTAAATATTGTAGTGATTAGTTTGCAATATATACATATGTCAAATAATCACAGTGTATACCTTAAAAATATGTCAAGTATATTTCAATAAAATAAGACTGGGAAAAAAATAAGATCACTAAATGCATTGAGATTTCATCAGTTCTCTAAAATGTACTTGACAATATAGTTATTAAACTAACAAAATAAAAATTTATTAACCAATAGAATCTAAGACTCAAATATCTAAAGTAGGGAAAAGGAAGTATGAAGATAGGTTTTAGACAACACTTACTAAAGAAAGAAAATACCCAATGGCATTTGTTGAAGATGGTCAGGTAGGCATTATTCAGGGCTATTATCAGAGGCACAGAGATTATTGCAGTGGAATTTTACAGTGTGGGAATCTGAGCAGTAATCTGAATACAGCATGGGTAGAGGGGCATCATAGCCCTGCAGCAGGATGGAGGGAGTAGGTCATGAATGGAAAGTTACTAAGAGGCAACAGCAGGGCTAAAGGGATTCTGACTCAACCAGCCCACCAGGATATCTAGATGAAGACAGCCAGGATGAGCAGACATCATCAGGGAATAGATGGAGAAAGGAAGCTGAGGAGGCAGAGGGTGGACTGAAATGGGAGGGGTGGATGGTCTAGGTCAACTGACAACAGTCATCTGGCTAAAACACGATTTCATAAGAAAGTATGCAGATGGGCACACTTGAGAGACTGGTCAAGAAAAGCATCTTTTTCTCACTGGCTGCCTCTTCATTTCTTTATTATTGTTATTACTTTCATTTTATTTTTATTTCTGATTTTCTCCCATGGCAGGAATATGGCCCCATGTTTCCTTTATCTGACCAACAGAGAAGAGAGACCCTCTTTAGTTCCAGTATAAAAACATGTTGTGTCTTCCTTTAGCTTAGGATGGGTTCAAGTCCTGCATTGATAGCAATGAAATCCAGAAAGGGTACTGCTTATATGGTTTAATAGCTTACAAGAGCAGAAGAAAGAGCCTATGGGGATGAAAGAAGGGTTAAGACCAAGTAGGGTCTAGGTTCCAGATAAAGAGGGACATAGATACCAAAACCATTCTAGTGGGTTCCTTCTCATTATGAGTAGTTTCTCTTTAGACTTCTAGCTTTATCTGATCTTTCATGTAGCCAACCACAGCATCTTCTGAAATCTGCAATTCATTTTATCATTATCTGACTTGATATCCTTTGCACGAACAATTCAGAAACAATATATGAAACTGGAATCATAAGTAATAAACTGATGTTCCACAGTCTAATAGAGGAATGAACAAAATGTAAATATTGATCAGTTTATTACTTTGCTCTATCTTTTTTTAAAAATAATTTATTTCTATATGAATTTCACATCTCTATGATCACTGAGATTCACCCCCACTCGCTGACTGTTCCCACCCTGTCCCATTCCCCCACCAGGTTGTGTACTTCAATTTGGTTGTTGTGCCATTCTTAGTTGGTGGAGCGATTTGTCTGGTTAATTCCATCCTTATCTTTTTTTTTCCATTTCACTTCATTTTATTTATTTATTATTTAATTTATTTATATATAAATTTCACATCTCTGTGATCTCTGGGGTTCACCCCCCTCCCTGACTGTTCCCATCCTGCCCCCCCCTCCAAGTTGTGTACTTCAATTTGGTTGTTGGCTTGTTTTGACTTTTCTTCATGGATTTTTGTTTATCTTTCCCATGTCCCATATAGTAGTGAAACCATTTGGTTTTTGTTTTTTTCTTCTTGACTTGTTTCTGCTAATATGAATTCTTCTAAGTCCATCCATGTTATCATAAAAGAGGAAATACAAAAGGCCAACGGGCACATGAAAAATTGCTCAATGTCACTAGCAATAAGGGAAATGCAAATCAAAATCACAATGAGATACCACCTTACACCAGTAAGAATGGCCCACATCAAAAAAAAAAAAAAAAGGGCAACAACAAGTGCTGGCAAGGATGTGGAGAGAAGGGAACACTCTTACACCACTTTAACTTTTATTGAAAGTCTTTTTAAATACAATAAAAATAAAATGGTGTGATGCTGACTTTCTTGAGGCATTCAAGGAATAGTCTTATTTAAAACTACAGTCACAATGCAATTATCTTGATACTGTACTCATAGTGATTTTTGTCAACTCCTAAGATGCTATTGCTTAAATTTTGCTGTCCCTGGACTTCCAAAGTTTTCTTTAATTTATGAAATCCTGGGGTTCAATAGCAACAGGATACAAAGAAAAAGACTGTTGAAATATCTTCATCAAGGTTAAATTAAACAGAAGAAAATTTGATTGGATGGATATAAAGGAAACCTACAAGAGCTAAGTCTATGACACTGTAAAATAGATCCCCCAGGGGCAGTCTCACAAAGGAGTCTTTCAGTGTTACCCAGGCAAAAATCTTTCAGGCAGAAAAGATTTATATTTTTCTCCAACATTTTTGTCAAAACAGAGTGGATAAATTAGAAAGAAATTTTTCATCCCTGTGAAGCATGATGTACCCAAATCTCTATTCTCACCTGGCATGTGTTTATTATTTTTTAATCCTTTATGTAAAAATATCTATGTAATCTTGGCTATGCTGTCATGATGAACCAACTTTTGCCATGTTATGCTGCATGTACAGAACTCCAGTTTGGCACAGAACAACTATCCAGTGTCTTAAAATCAGGCATTCCAGAATTCTAAGCAAATTGTATTACCTTCTATAGTTGCTTGGAAGATGAGTTGTTTGCTGTCTTTCTCTAGTAATAGATACCTATGACTATTTGATCCTTTTAATAGCAGTTTATAGATAATTTATCTTTGGATTTTCCTTGACCGAGTTTCTCCCAATTATCTCAACACTTAGAAGAATCTTTCTAGACTTTGAATACAGATGCCTACGAACCTCTCTTTTCTGGATTAAGCTAGTTGAACTTTTAGGACCCTATATTTCTTGGCTATTGGCTCATTGAATAGGTCTTATTCACCATCAACTTTTGACCAGAAAATCTGACTCCTGTTAATTTCTTGTCTTATTTACTTACACTTGTTATAACATCCCACTTAGCTTGACTCTGGGGTTAATGTAGATGGCTGTGGGTTCTTCCTTCTTACCCACATGATCTCTGCCTTTTTTCCCTCTGTTTCAGACTTACATGAACCATGTCTTCATGTAAATTATAAGATGGGCTGATGGGGGAAATGTGTAAGGTAGTTAGACTGAAGAAAAATCCTACTGATTGATGATTTAGGTTATCTCTCCATTTTGATAAAATAGCCAGTACCTATTTTGGGTCACACACATGAGGAAACTGTACAAGACCCTGGGACTCAGAAAATTACAATGATAGATTTGTTTTGTTGGTGTGAAGGAAATAAGTTATTAGGAGGAAGCTGGTGACCACAGAAATAACCAGCAACAATTTCCCCTGGTATTTTCTGATGAATTTTCTTGAAAGAAAAAACAGATGACCAAATTATATAATCTATAATTACTTTAGGTTGTGGCCATAGGAACTTTATTTTAATAGACATATATCTGAGCTCGGCTAAAAAGAAACCCCCCATAGGAAGCAGAAAATGAGATTATTTTCAAATTTGTGCCTGGAAGGTTACTTTAATTTTATCCTTGTAGGCATAAAAAGAATAAAGGAGTAACCCCTAAGAAAAACTCGACTAATTTTGAAAATCAGAAACCATAGTCTAGCACCATCTCATACCTGAGCTAGTTCTAATATACAAGAAACAACTAAAAAGTACATGAACACAGTTCAGGTTATCCAGCAACATAAACTGCCTTTGTCTCTGCTATAAAACAATATTAATAATCAGTCTATGTATGATTTTTTTTCTATTAGGTAAAACTCCTATGCCACTGTCATAAGTATAATGAACTGAAACTGAACTTATAACCAAAGAAAATGGCAGTTTACTACTGGTAATTGAAGTAATATTGCATTGTAACATTACTTAAGTTTCAGGTGCATTACTGAAAATTAACACCTGTGATATATTACATTTTGTTCATGCCTAGAGTGCCATGTACATGGCATCTTCTGTGATAAAACTCATGTAAGGTAAAAAGGATTGAAGAAGAAACCTGTCATATGAGTAAGCCAGCATGTCACTTTAAATAAAAAGGATTGTTTTATTACTTAAACTTATCTAATTTTGGTCATTAGCATTTTGGTGAATTTAACCAGTAAAATTAAAAATTTTAATAAAATAATGCTACAGATTTCAGCCTGTTACTTATTGTCACATCTCCTAATGTAAAGTCATATTATTTTTAGTTGCTATGGGATAACTATTAAAGTCTGGTCTTAATGATAATGCTTTTATGCTCATATTCTGAATATAAAATTATAGTGATGAAATATAATATTAAGAGCAATTTTAACTAAAATATGAAATTACATATTTAAGGTAATTAGAAAAAAATCACAGGAATTATGTTTCTGGAAAGACAGTTTCTCTCAGCAAGAAAACTTTATTTTGAATGGCAGTATTTTCAATAGTAACTAAAATGCTACTGATATGTAATACATTTTAAAATAGGACTAGTACTAGTATATACTGAGCATCATATCACATCAATTAAAATATACCACATACAGAACTGTGGAGTAGATTCTCATATAACATGTAGCATGTTCTCCTATAACATCTTGTGTTATATGTTCTCCTGTACCATCTCATGTTACACGTTCTCACATGACATCTAAGTTTACATGTTCTCATGTAACAGCTCATGATACATGTTTTCATGTAACATCATTTGTCTATAAAGCACATGTTAACCTGCCTCCCTACACCCAACATTACAAAAGAGCTTCACTGACTTTGGCAATAAGTTGATCTGTTATTAGCAATATACCCTTAACATAACCCAAACTGTGCATCATCGGGTAGATAAATTTACAGGAAACATCTACATAGATTGTGCAATGCTATTGGAGAGAAAAACAAAACCATGATGCTGGCCAATCGTCGCACTGCACAGAGCAATTCCTCTTCAGCTTGCACACCTGCTTTCTGGACCATTAAATCCTGCTGTCTTTACAAGGAAGTGAGGTTGTAATGTCTTCCCCAAATGCATATTTTTATGGGGCCATGCATAACAAGTACACAGGAATGTGCATGTTGCCAACGTCATTTTTAATATGTTCAATCTGATGAGAACAGGAAAATAGTCACCTTAGCAGATAAATCTCTTAATTGCTTCAAGCGCTGCAGCGGCTGCTTTATGACAATTATTATGAGAATTCCCTGGAGCTGTGGGGAATTACTATTCTGTTCACTTGTACATACCTCGAGACATGATCTGATATCGTTTTCTTCATAAAGAAGAGGTATTTAGGAATAATAATGTGCATATCAGATCTGATTTTATTTTTATATGCATCAAAATTCCATTGTGACAAAACTCTGCCGTCACCTATCATTACTATAATTCTGGTTGGCTATTTTGTCCCTTTAACTGATGTGTACAAACCACTTCTTGATGATATGTTCATGATTTGCAGAACATATCAAGGGGTAGCTAAGAAATCACTTCAACTTAGGCTTCCACTGGGAATTCCGATGAGCTGAAGGCATTTTGCACACACCATTTGCATTCCTGAACTTCATTTTATTTGCAGGACTGAAAACATTTGAGGTGAATAACCAGTGATCTGTATCCAGTGGAACAATAGCCTCTCACCGGATAAGTATGCGAGTTGAAAAGGCAAAGCAGCTGCATTCAAGAGACTATAAAATTGGGTTCTCAGCCTCTTTGAGTATAATCTGTAACCCAAGTCTGCTGGTTTTTAAACTTTTACTTTATAAACACAAGTCTTAAAAATTATCCTTGTATTAACTTCCTTACTATGAATTTATATGAATTTACTATGAATTTATATATAATTTATATGTTTCACTTTTTCTGTCTTAACTCATGAATAAGCTAAAATTAAAGGAAAAGCAAAATTGTCTTACTGGGAAATTATGATCAAAATGATACTAATTTTTCTCCTTGTAAGGAGAATTATTAATAATTTACATTTACAATTACTAAGTGACTATCTCTTAAAGCAGGGTATGCAAACATTTATATTTTCTTAGTATTTAGAAAAGATGGGAAAGGGATGAAATATGCATTAGAAGTCTATTTTTCAAATTTCTAAAAATATGTCATCTGACATGTGAGTAAATGGCAACCCACTGCTGGTTTTTTTTAAAGCCAATAGATTAAAATCATTTTTTGAATTTTTGTTTAAGAATACTCATTTTAAAGCAAAATTACTAGTGCTATCTCAGGAAAAACAGAAATGTATTTTTACCCCTGCTATGTATTTCCTTCAGTTTATTATCCCCTTCTGTTTTCTACTATACTTTCTCCATATTTTGTGAACTTGTGATCGCTATTTCAAGGAGGCAAGACAAAGGCAAATGCTTCTCAAGGACACAGTCAACATATCAATGAGAAGTTCAACTAGAGAAAGAATATCCACTTGCTTTGTTCCTTACAAGAGTGGGTAAACATGTTCTCTCCCAGGTTAGAAAACAAAAGCAAACAAAAAGGAAAACAGTTGTTAGACAAATTAACTAGCAGGTCCTACTTCAATAAATAATTATAATATTATTTACTCTTTTTTACTTCAATGCAGCAGTTGAATTAAATACACTAAGTCCTTCACATCTCCCCATTATAAATGACATGAGGGGGAGAGTTTTGAGTTAGAAGAAAGAAATTATCTGCCCAGCTCAATGAAAGTGAAGCTAACAAGGACAAACATGTCTAAAACCTGCACCTAGACTAATCATTAGTTTTTCGATTCCATATTGTCTTGGTCAAGGCACTGAAATGCAGAAAAAAATTTCAAAATTTTATCAGAATTGTATCATTTATTTTGTCCTGAATGAATCACTATTAATTGGGGAGATGTTAGAAACACAATTTCCAACTTTCCTATTGAGTCACAGAGAAGTTATATTTTTGTTTATATTCTTATTCTTTGTGTCAACAACAATAGCTGAGATGAACTTGTTCAGTGATGACTATGGTACATGTAATTTACCAGAAAAATCCCAAACTCTTTTTGGGGAAATATCTCACAGAATGCTCTAATAATTATGCTCCTATATTTCAGAACCAACTTTTCTGAAAATTGTCCAATTATCCATTGCTTCTAAATGATATTCAACTACTTGAAAAGTGAAAACTAATCATGAGGCTAATTTCCTCAGCCAGTTAACACCAAAACACTATTACCTCTTTAATGAATCTAATATATATAGTTTTTATATACCAATCATTTCAACCTTGACTTCATGAACTTCACAGATACCCATTTAAAATTATCAAAAAAATGATTTACTGTGATATATTCATAACCTAGAATACTTCTATAGTGGAAAAAGTACCTGAAATTCTCATTTACTGGGAATATGGGGGGCATTACTAATATTTATTAAAAAATAAGCTGCAGAATAAATTACATATTCCTTTTATGCACTCCTCTTGAGAAGCTTGCGAAATAGTGCTATCCGCCAAATCTTTTGAATACATATAATGAAGATCCAGAGAATGTGATATTGAATCCAGAGCATTTTGTTCCCCTTATCTGTATTGCTAGTGAGGGCTAGACAGTGAATCTATGTTATGAAGAAATCAAAATCACACTTAGACATAAAATAATTTGATCATTTCATACTAATTCTGCAATCCAAGCACTTTCTACCTCTGTCAAATACATTAGTTGAAAAACTAATCCAGCAGTTATTTGTCACTAGTTTGATACACATACACCTTCTCCTTTCACTTAGAGAAGCGCCCATATTCTCTGTCCTGAGAAGCAGTATAATGATGACGGATGTGGGAGTGAGCAAACTGCGACTGGTTCCTGGTTCCAAAGTTGTATTAGATTGATTCACTTTTTATTTTTTGTCACTGAAAATTCCCTCATCTCTAAGTGAGAATAACAATCGCATGCAGAGAGCAGAGTGCAAATTGGAAGATGTAGATAGATAATATTTCTGTTTAAGAATAAATTCTATTTTGCATCTCTACACAGAACTGCAAAAATTTAAATTCATATGGAAAAATATAGATGTAGTTTCATCTGGTTTTCATTTTACATATTAATATCTGTTAGCACTAAGAGAAAAAAAAAAAACACTGGCAAAATAAAAAGTATTCCCTACATGATGCCCATGGTTTAGGTTTTTACACTGAAAGTTTGTCCTAAGTGAATCACTACTACTTGAGGAGATGTTAAAAACACAATTTCTGACTTTCCTATTAAGCCACAGAGAAGTTATATTTTTGTTTATATTCTGCTTCTTCTTATAGCTGAGTTAAACTTGTTCATGAATGACTCTGGTACATGTAATTTGCCAGAATAACTCCAAATGGCTCTGGAATAATAGGGTCATGGACAAATTAGTTAATGAATCCATGGAATGCAAGTTCAACAACATTAGCCAATTATACCCTAATTTCTATTATATGAATGCATTGTATATTTTTGTATATTAATAATATAAATTCTATACTTAAAATTCCTCAGGACAACTAAGTGCTTAATTCTGTCTGAGATTATTAAAATTTGCAATAGTAGTATTCAATTGTCATATTAAAAATTAGCTAAGGTTACAAAAGATCGTACTGAAATATAAATAAATGTAAAGATTGTTGCTAAAGTATATAAAGAAAAAAGTTTAAATATTTTAAACAAAAGATCCATACACTGAAAGCTGAGATGTCGTGAAAGAAATGAAGGAATATACAAATTATTAGAAAAATAACAAGTTCATGGATTAAAAGAATTAACATCATTAGAATGATTATATTTTCTAAAGCAATATACAGATACAATGCAATCCTATCAAAATTCCAATGACATCTATGATGTTTTGAGGATGGTTCTGGGAAAAGTGGACAGAATTACATAAAAGATAAATGGTCTACATAAAACTAGACCATTATCTTACATCAAATACAAAAGTCAAGCAGAATGAAAACTAACTTGAATGTAAAGTAGAAAATTAGGTAATATGTTTCACGATGCCTGATGATTTGATTGCAAAGCAAGAGAAACAAAAGCAATGCTAAATAAATTGAACTAGAACTAAAAAGATTCTGTATACAAAAGAAACAAATAAAAAGACAGCTCACTGAATGGGAGACTATAATTATACATCACAGGTCTGAAAAGCTATTATTATCCAAATATATACAAATAATTCATTAAGTTAAAGAGCAATAACAACCTGGCTAAAAAAAAAAATCTGGATAGTCAAATCTGTAGTCAAATGGCACATAAAGTGATATTCATCACTTCTTACCTAGTAGGGAAATTGTTCTCAAAGCACAATGAGGGCTCACCTCCTACTTGTGGGAATATCTAGCATCCAAAGGAATAGAAAGAACAAGTGTTGGAGAGAATGTAGATAAGGGAACTCCTGTTTGCTGTTGGTTCAGAATGTGGATTGGTCCAATCCCTACAAAAGGTAATATGAAGATTTTTCAAAAATAAAATTCCAAAAAGTCCAATATCCCATGTTTGGGTATTTAGCAAAAAAAAAAAAATCTATCTATCTATCTATCTATCTATCTATCTATCATCTATCTATCATCTATCTACCTATCTACACATAAAAGCATTCAAAATATACATATCACCAGTGTTTACTGCAACATTATTTAAAACAGCTATAAACTGGAAACAATCTAAGGGACCATCAACAGAAAATTAGATAAAGTGAGATGCACACAAATGTAGCACATTTAGCTATAAAAAGTGATGAAATTGTATCATTTGTAACAACACAGATGAACTGAATGAGATTATTGGTGAAATAAGGCAAAGAAAGATACCGTATAATTTCACTCATGTGTTATATAGAGAGAAATAAAACAAATGGATGAATAAAAATAAACTTTTAGACTGTAAGATCAGCTAGTCATTACCATTAGAAGAAAGATGAGTATATGATATGCATCCATCAAGGAGGACAAACACATGTCATTCACAGCAACCTGGATGGAACTAGAAAGACTCGTATTAGCAGAAATAAGTCAAAAAGTATAAGAGAATTATAGGATGGTCTCACTTATATGATGGGTATAGGGAAAAACAAACGAATAAGAAAGAATGAAAACAACCAATGGGACTGAACCAGGGAGCGAGAGAGGAGGAGGGGGAAGAAAGTGGGGGAGGTGAAGAGCACAACAGATCAGGATGTTTAACAAACGTTAGTGGAGTGGGAAAGCCCCGGGGTACACAATAATGGACTAATGTAATATAAATGTAAATCTACATATATATTAAAAAAAAATTGCCAGATATCGGAAGAGACCAATGGACCAAACAATGAACAGCTGAACATCAAGTTAACCAACCAACAAATCACACAAAAATGGGAGATGGAGTGACTGGAAGGGGGATACGAAGGGGGGAGGAGGGATCAATTAATGCACAAATGTGACAAATCAATAAAATGAATTTTTCAAAAGAAAAGAAAGATGAGTAAATCTGGTAGAAGGAGTGAGTTTTATGATGGAGGACAGAACTGTAGTTTTAATAGTAAACTTAATGACATATATATACACATTCTAATTTTTCATCATACACACCTGAAATATATAATGCTATAATGCAAAGACACCTTAATTTTTTTAAAAAGGTGACTATATTTGTGATCATGAGTTATGTAAGTAACCAGATGATTCTGATCTATTATCATCTCTTTGTGGTTTTCTCTTCATACTTAGTTTTTTAATAACCTTATAATCACAGACCATTTAGGTTGCCTTTCATTAGCCGAATATAACAAAGGAGTAGGGAAATGGAAGTTAATATGAAGCCCATTTCAAACTGGAAAAGAGGTGTTATTTTTGAAATAATCATTTTGTGTCTTCATAGGTCATCATATAAAATACAATGAAATGATTATTAAATAACACATTACTTATTAATTTATTCCAAAATAATGAGTTTATCTAAAATTTTTGATTAGTGATACTCATTGGAAACTATCTTTTGCTGAACTATCAAGAATAGCACATAAGATCCTTTTCTGAATATTATTTTTCTGTGCCAAATATTTTCACACGTAGGAGAATGCATTTATAATAAAGTGTTTTACAAAATTTAAGAGGAACTCAAAAGGGAAAAGATGGCCCTTGAGAAAATTCGACTTCTCAAGTGAAGAAATATATAGAAATGAACGTTTCATGATTAAGTGGCTCTCTCTATGTGAAGATTAACCGTTTTAACTGGTCATGTACTCTTGGAGCTGTATCAGTTTTCTAAGGTCATTGGTCAATTATTCCATATGTAAATTGTATACAGAATATATACACCCCCTCATCTAATTAGTAGGTCTCTTAGATTGATTCTCTAGTAATAGACACTAACAGGAGATTTATGAAAATAAGATTAATTAGGAAATGATCCTAGGAAGAGTCAGCAAGGGAGTGGGGAAGTGGGACCAGAAAGAAATGAAATCAGACAAGCTTAGGAGAGCAAGCAAAGTACCACAGAGCATAACTGTGGCTCAATTTGACAGAAAGCTCTAGGGACACTATAGAAAAACCTCAGTGTAGCCTGGATCAAAGGCAGCAAGCTAGAGTATTTAAAACTCCCAGGTCTAAAATCCTAAGCTAAGGATTGGCTTCAAAGGGACATAAACTTTAAAGCATTTCTGGCCCCTCAGAAGCACAGCCAAAGCAATAGCAGCCTAGGACTGTCCTCTGACAAAGATTCACAAGTACTGACTTGGGAATGAAAACCCAAGAAGAGCCGGGAGCATGGTAAGGGGATTTGAGGGGATTCAGATGGAGCTCCAATGGTATTTGCAACAGCAGATTTTCTCTCTTTCACATTCAAACACAAAACAGAATGACTGTTTACTTTGCAAAAAATGACTGTTTATTTTACTTCACTTTCCCTTTATATTGTTCCACCCCCAAGAAGAATTTATATGTTCATTAAATGAGTAATTGGGGTATGTATTCCACCTGTACATCATGGTAGATTAAAAAAGTGATAGAATTAGTAGACATTGTGTCCATTGTCATCAGGTTAAAAGTCAACAGAAAAGAGAATAACCAAATCCAAAGCAGAAATATGGGGTAAGTGCACTCATGGTGCTATGGAAGAAACAGAAAGCTCTCATCTATATGCAGAGCAGGCTTCATAGAAAAAGTAACTTTTGTTTTTATTGAACCGGATTATTCTGGAACACAGCTATGCTCACCACTATACCAGCAAGACTGCACAGAGCACAATTTTGGACAATAAATTATAGCATTCAAGGTGCAAATGCTTTTAAGATTTTAAAAATAAATGAGTAAAATTAAATTAAAAACTTCCCAATAACAATGCAAAATTGTGTTGGTGGCATTAATCAAAATACCATCACACAAAGAGCCTGACATTGATCCTAATAATTAAGTGAACTGATTAGCAGTTATTACCAATGACATGTTCTGCTATTTCTAAACAGTTAATTGACTGAAGTACACTTTTTCTCAAAATTGAGCTTTTCTCATTTATTTACTTACTATTTCAAAGACTGTTTACTGCACGCTTGCCTTGTATCAAGATTGAAACAGGCAAAACTTCAATAAAGGTAAATCACAAGCATAGACTTTACATTCCCATCTAATACAGTTCAACTAGAATACCTGAGAGCTACACAGGCACCACCTACAGAAATTCACAGGTTTAGATAAACAGGCGAACAAGTTTTAAATATGATTAAAATGAAAACAGCAAAAATACATAATTTTATATTGATACTGTTCATTGAACCTATACAGTCCTATATCCATAGGAACTTTCAAAATTCATAACCTTAAATATGTATTTTATAATATATTCTGTCCCAGTCAAATCCCCAATAAATTTAATTTTAAATCCAACCCAAAGATAGTTATCTCTCCTCTTCCATGCTATCATAAATTTTGTCTTTATCTTTAAATGGTGCTCACACTTGACTATATAACCATGTTTTATTCCCTTATTTTTTATATCTATGGCTTCCTCACAGTCATGAATCAATAAATGATTGCATAAAAATTTCCTATTTCCTGACAGATGTGAATTTTATCCTGGATGGAGGAGAGATGAACAGTGTATACCAGGGTTGTAATTACCAAATTCAGTGTAAAATGAGAAGGAGTTCTGGTCAACCTTCTATCTGTTATCACATTCAAAATATGGTCGCTAACAAAACATACACTGATGTCAAACAGGCAGATTACTCCCTTAACGTTCCATTCTTCTTTATTTCAACTGTTATTATTGAAACCCATACATATGAACTGGACTCTGGGCAAAATTGGATTTTAGTGATTTTTAAACATGAATTCTCACTTTATGACAATTGTCATAAAATGGCTAAAGTAAGACATGTTAAGGAATCTTTTCAGGAGTCACAGGGTTTCCATCTTAGTCTTTATTTGCAGATTTTTTTAAACTAAAGTTGAAAAACTAAAAGGATACATTAGTTTTATTTAGAATATTTGTGTCTACTTGTCATGCTACTCTATTAGGAACTAAGAACTCAGGCAAATCAAAATAAACTTCACTTAAACCCATGTGCCTATGTGTAATAAATGTGTTTTTTAACTTGAATTCATCATTACTGTATTTCATTTTACATTTTTAGCTTTAAAAGACAGTTGATAAAGTAGATATAGTATCTAGTCACTTCATGTAAAATAGATGAGTATTTCATGTGAAAATATCACATATTTACACATTTAGACTGTTTCCAAAGATTACACTGACAATCAAGTCCATTCCTAAGGCAACTTGTTCTTGTAAGACACTTCATTTACCAGAAAGCTGAATTTTTATTGAGAAGTAACTTCTAGAAATTTTCATTTCTTTTTAATCTCTTCTCAGCTATAGTTTACAAAAGCAAATTAAATTATAATGTTCAACAAAATGAATTAAATAAAAGGCAGCTACCTATGAACTGAGCATAATGTATTTTCTAGTTTCTTGCTGATTGATTAAAAATAGTTTATTATTAAATAGGTTTATCACTAAATTTGTCCCTAACTGATGCAAAAATAACTGTCAATGTAGCCATTTCTTCAATGTCAAATCAGTTCTACTTACTGGAAAAAGTGTTTTCCCTCTCCTCCATGACACTAAAAAGTACCTTTCAGGGGCAGACAGGGCATACATTACAACCTTCCCAGCTTGATGATACCAAGGAACGACGAGTTTAATTTTTCGTTTTTGAGATTATTCTATTGTTGCACATCTGCTGTACAGATTTACACACACATGGTGATGAATTTGCATATTCTCACATTTATGAAATTAACATTTCATGTTAGATTGCATGGTTCAGAGTCCTTATTTCAAACTCTCACTGTATTCATATATTTTAATCTCCAAGCTGCGTTTCCATATAGAGAAGGTAAAGCATAATTAATGCCACTACTTCTAATGGCATTGATAAGTTATTATTGGCTAATGCTAACTAAGGATAAACTCATTTTCTAGATCCATGTATATTTAATTAAATCTTAATATGGGATTTTTTTCAATATGTCCATACTTTTATTTTGCCTTTTAACAAAAGTATATTTGAAATAATTTCAAATATACTTTTAACATATGAATGATTTCTAAATTTTAACTGGGAGCTACTAAAGAACTAATAGATTTGGAAATATTTTTTAAATGCAGAAATAGCATCTTAATTATGATCATTCTTTTTTTTATAGACAAAACTGTGTCAAGGCATGTATTGTCTGTTCAAAATACTTCATATATGTAAAGACTGCAGAGCAACTCTAAGGTCAAAATTGCTTTTTTTTTTTTTTTTAGGCTATGATGGTTTAATGGTTTGCTCTAGAAAGTAGTAATAACTTCTGTTTTAAGGCCAAGTTCCTATGAAGTGTTAATGAATGCAATATGCATAGCTGTAAACATCATTAGTCAAGTGTCACTTGCTTCTCAATTTTGAGAACTGCATCAAACTATAGCTTATACACATATGAAAAATCATTCACCTATGGGCAATTAAAAAGAGATGCAAAGTCTTTGAACTATGAGATTTTGGCAGGTGTATTATAAGTAATTTCATACTCAGATTTCTGAGATTCCTTGGTATCATTCATTAGACTAATAAACAAGGATCACTTTCAAGAGCTCAAGTAATCTTTGAAATATGTTCACAGAAAGTATAAATTCCCTTTTCCAAGACTCTTTCCCACTGAGAAGAGATTTTTGTTCTCTGTAGTTGTTTTTAAAGTCATGTTCCAGAAGCTGGATCTTCTGAAGTTTCAAAAAGTTCTCTTGATAGATGTGGAAACCAAGTGAGGAGAATAGAAAGGAGAAGCAAGTTCAAGTGAAAGAGATGGCATCTTTCTGATCATTCAATACAGAAAAACTGCATGGAGTTTCCTGAGCAGACAAGGCTTCAGTTTGGTTTTGCTGATGGCCAAGCCACTGGGAGATGATGTCTCTGGTGAGGCACCACCTTCATCAAGAAGACTGTCCACCTAGATCCTAGTGCTGCTGCTAAAAGCCTGCGTACCTCTTCTTCTATCTCATGCATTTATACAACTTATTCACACATTAGGTCATCCATATTCGTAGTATTTATTGTCTGATCTATACTGTCTATAATTCTGAATTTCTTTAAATTTTTTGATTGCATATATATGACATCATTCTCTACCCCAATGTTCTCCCATTACCTCATCACCCTTGAACCATCTTAATCTCTTGTGCTCTCCCCCTGCTCCAAATTTGCCCTCCTTCCCCTCTCTTGCTCTATGCTCATTCTGTGGGCTTTTAATTTTTTTTAATTAAAAAAAAAGCTTTAAAAAGTTTTAAATTTTTTTAAATTAAAAAAAACTTTTAAATAGTTTTAAATTTTTCTTGCCCATTTGTTTGTTTTCCCTATATCCCTCATTCAAGTGAGATCATCCCATATTTCTCTTTTTCTTTCTGACTTATTTCCATTAACATGATTCTTTATAGCTTCATCCATGTTGCTGTGAATGATGTCTTTTTTTTTTTAATGAATAATATTCTATTCTGTAAATATAACACATCTTTTTCAGCCATTCATCAGTTTTGGGGCATTTGGGTTGTTTCCATATCTTGGCAATTGTAAATAGAACTGTGACAAATATCCAGGTATAGGTAGCTTTTTGAATTAGAGTTTTTGTATCCTTTGGGTAGATTCCCAGAGGTGAGATTGCTGAATTGAATGAGTTCTATTTTCATTAGTTTGAGGGTCCTCCACACAGCTCTCCACAGTGGTTGGACCAGTTTATACTCCTACCAGCAGTGTAAGAATGTTCCTTTTTCTCCATATCCACACCAACATTTGTTGCTGCCTGGTTTTTTTTTTTAAGTGTGAATTTATAATAGAGTTTACAGACAATACTTATTGACTGGAGGAGGTTCTGAAACTGTTAAAGTAACTGTTAAGTTAAATGTACAATTAAAAGCACAACATGCTAAGAAAATATGAAAACTACCATATAAGTGATAAAAGAAGATTATGTGTACACAGCAGGTTGATGTTCAAAATAACTTTTAGTAACTGTGTGATTTCATCATTTATTTAAATTTGAATTGTATTTTATTGAGGGAACGTTGGTATATGACTTACGGTTATAGAGTCAACATGTCTTCACAAGTATGTTACGATACAACATTGATCACATAAATTCATTATTTAATCAAGCATTTGACTCAAATGGATTTTTAGAATCTAAAAAATATCATATATTCACTCTACAAATATACACTAATCTCTCTGGAAAATGTATATTACAGATACTGGTGATAAAATACTGTATGAATAGGTGTATCGCCCACTCTCATGAATTGTACACATACGAGAGGGAATAAAGAATATTATTCAAAAATAAAAACAGAATTGATAGATGCTAAAAGTTATTATAAAATACACATTTAAAAATAAAAATATACCTTATTATTTAAGGTATATTTAATTATAAAAATGTGAAATAGTCATAAATCACAGTCTAGATGAACAGAATAAAATATTATACAAAAAATACTAAAATTTTTGTGAAATACATGATTTTCTCAGAAAATATCAACCTCCAAAAGTGAATTATTTAGTCAGTAAACAAAAAATCAAAACATTAATTGAATTTCCTTTCATAAAGAATCAAAGTTTTTAAAATTCTAAGTTAGCATTACTTTTAGGGATTTACAGAATAAAAAAGAGAAGCAAGATATCAGTAGACTAAAGCTGATATCTCAGGTGATATTCCTACTGAACATACTGCTTAGGATTTAAGGTATCTTTAATAACAAAGCACTACCTGCTATTTAAGGCAAAAACTAAGATTATACTGAGTTGTAACACAATATTAACATTCTTATTAAAACTGAAAACAGGAAAATAATGCACACTATCATAATATTTGAAATTTCTCTGAAAATTAGCTATTTGGTAAGACAAGAAAAAAAGAGCTGAGGTGTAGTGCTCGGAAGGATAAAATATTTTAAATATTTTAGAAAAACTTCTATTTATTTATTTATAAACTTAATAATTTATATCTAGAAATCCCAAGGAAATAGAAAGAAAAACATTACTTAGCATTCATAAGCCTTTCTTGTGGATAAGTAATGCAAATGAGAAATGAATAAATGTCTCTTTTCTAACATCAACAATAAAGTAGAAAATATAATAGAGGCTTTAGTCAAAAATATCAACATAGACTATAAAATGTCTTTCTGAAAGCTCTGGGGAAGAATGCATCTGTACGCATGATATTTGGAATTCAGTTCCTTGCAGCTGGAGGCCTGAGAGTCCTTATCCTTGCTGACTGTCCCTGAGACCTTTTAGCTTGTACACATCATCAGTATTCTCCAGCACAATGCCCACTCTATGTTCAGAACCACCAAGGATACATAGAGTTCCTCTGTGCTTTCAATTTTTGACATTATATGATCAGCATAGGCCCACCTGATTAATCTCCCTGCCTTAAGGTCATCTGTGACCTATACACAGGAAAATCCTGGAAATTGTATTTTATTACCTTCACAAATACCAATCATTCCAACAAATAGTATGATGACTTGGGGAGTTAATTTTAGAATTCTGTTTTTTATAATAGCATTATTTTTGGTAGCAAAAAATTTAAAAGTCATTTCTTCAAGAACAATAAACTATTTAAAAAATGATATGCCTATTTCTAGATTATGAGGCAGCCACCAAAATGGAAGCCTTTAAAGAGTAATTATTACTTGGTGAAAAATACATAAACTATAATGGCAAATTGAACAGAAGACATAGGAAAGATGATATAATCAAAGATATACCTGTATTCTTTTTGAATATTTAGAATCTACTAAGAGTTATATTTTCTCTATAATAAAGCATATTCATACACAAGTGTATGTATCGTCAGAGTCCTTAGGAAGCCAAGATTAAGAATGTCCCAACTAATTACATATACTTCTAGAGATAATACTAGAGAAAATAAGTTCCCCTATTTCACTTTAGTAAACTATTATATACAGCATCCTTGTTTTATGTTCTTGCGGGCATTTTTTTACAGTGCTCTTAACAATAACTATTTCTGAGAATCACCAGGGGAGGTTTAAACATCCCACAAATCTATCATCATGTACCTTTCTACATCTTCTAAACTACTGTTCCCCACTCCTTAGTGCCTAGTAACCAATTCTTTGTTCTTCCATTGCTACCTTCAAATCCATCAGCTACCAATAAGAACAGTTTCCTCTGTCCTAAGTTCCCACAAAGATCAGCTCACGGTACTTAGAGTTTAAAAACATCATCAAAGTCTGGATAACATTAATGTACTACAGAGCAGAAACTAAAAGCCTGAAGCTAGGTGTCAGAAGCTCTTTTTCTAAAAGCCATTGACCAGGCACCATTCAAGGGTATATCCAACATGGCATGAAGTCAACTTACCCCTGAGCTTGGTTCACATGTTCATTCTCTTATCTCTCTGAAAGGATATTCCATAGTAACACCTCCTGGCCTGTAGGGTCCAGTAGACTCGACCTTCTTTCTTCTCCTTTTCAAATTCATTTCCATATCATTTCCATTTTTCTTGTTTCACATCTTGGCATGAGCTTTACTTTTCTAAAATAATAGGGCTAGCATGAGATAACTAGTAGTCAATAGTAAATGTCTTAAGTTATTGGCTATTCCAATATTCAAGTTATTGATTAGATTCCCTATTCGGATCGGTTAGATATGGTTCTTGTAACTCTTGTAACACTTGGGTGTTATTTCTGAGGAGTCACTAATCCTGTAAAGATAGAGGAAATAAGAAGCTGCTTTGTCTTCCTGTATGGGTCAGGTTTCAATATTCTTTAGGCATATCCCTCTGAAACATGATTTTGCAGAGACAGAACAATATGACCCACATTTTAGAAAAATTCTACAAGCAAAAAAATCTACTAACATGTGTACACTGAATAAGTCTGACTAAACAAGATGATGAACAACAGGGTCTCAAGTCTCTTGAGTTATTTAACATGTACAAGATATCCTTTCACATGGCCTGATTAGCAGAAAATATGCTCCAAAACTTTCTAATTGGGACAAAGATAGGACCCTGACCAAAATTCAACTTCCCTTCTATCTATAATGCAATATTCCTGAAAAACAGCAATTTTCAAATGACAATATTTGAGAATTCCCAAGCTTCAGCTCTGGGAACAAATGTGTACTGACAACCTCAGAGTGGCAGTAAGTCTTCAATACACACATGCACTTATATGCACTAAAAGAAAAATACTGTATACAAACAATACCATTTGTCTCGAACAACTTTGTTCAAGCTGTAAAACATGAATTGGTTAGTCACAGGCATTCTACTATCAGGTCACCTTCTTCCTATCTGGGCTCCATTTCTTAACTGAAAACCTAGTAACAGGTCAGTTTGCTCATCCTATATATTTTATACAACACATTTATTTAACAAGATATTAAGTAACAAAGACAGACATACTGGACACAGTTTAACTTTTATGCTGACATTTTATAAGAGCATATTGATAATCATATGAAAAGCGACCATGTTTGGCTATTTTATGTTTTCACTATTTTAATTATTTCTAAGCTATGTATTCACAAATCCAGTTTAAATTGAGACAGAATTTTTTAAACATAAGAAAAATAAAATTTAAAAAAGAAAAAACATATACTTGGAAATTTTATTTTATTTTAAAAGGAAGACATCTAATAACTAGCCAACTACCTTTAATATGAAGGACTAAGATTGACTGGTTTAGCCAGACCTAATGGTGGTCATTCATTAGTTACATCTTGACCTGATTAAGATAACTGTTCTGTGCTTCAGCTCATCTGACAACAGGAAGATGTGAATCTTTTCCTAATTCAGAAACATGTTTTGAAAAAGGAATTATTTAAATATAGGCTGTAAATAAGCTGCTAAAATAGCAAGAATATGAATAAGTTCAGACAGCTGAGCCACAGAAAACACAAGCAGGAATGAGTGACTTACTGTTTACAAGCTTGCTCTGATGAAAGGCATTGAACATTCAAAGGTGAATTTAACATAGGAAGGCAGAGTCTTAGTACTCTAGAAAGAATAGGGACTTTATTTTAAGTCAACTAACTTTTTCACCAGAGAAAGCCACCTAAAATCCATCCAACATAGGAAGACATTTTGAGAGAAGACACAAAAGCACACTTGATGAGGCTGTATCTCTCAGGAAGCTTTATATTTTAGGGAAATTAAAGGTTACAGTTACAGGTTTTGTCATAGTTTATCAGTCTACATTCTATGTACACCCCCAAGGACCAATCACGACGTAGAGTCTAGTGCTCAGGAGTTTTTCCCTGAAGCAGTGAAGGAGCTGCCACAAAGGATGTTAATAGAGCAAGCCCCAACTTCAGAATGCAATTAATAGTGAAGAACTCCAAGGATGGATTGGCTGTGTGGAGTGGAGCTGGAGAACAATCTGCTGAAGGAGCACTTAACACCATCTCTCAAGAACAAGGACAGTTGATAATAAACTCTTGAATTTAAGTGACTCCAACTTCCTGGATCCAAGGAGCCTGATTGTTTCCAAGGCCTTAATCATGCCACAGGAACCATTGTCTTGAACACCTTTGTTCAAGCTGTAAAACATGATTTGGTTAGTCACAGGCATTCTACTATCAGTTGACCTTCTTCTCATCTGGACTCCATGTCTTACTTCACAGAAAAGCTAATAATAGGTCATTTATGGTGACAACTCTGGGAAGCCACATCCCCAAACAAGGCCCTAAGTTTCAGTGTGGCTCAAAACTACCCATCTGAACGTACCAGTTCATTCTAATATATTTAGACCCAAATATTGACTCTTTGTCTATGTGCACATATACATACTTACATATGTGCAAATGTACAATATACATATACACACAGTATAGTATGTATGCATGCAGTATATATGTATGTATGTCATATATATAACATAGCATGTATAATATACATAGCATCATGTGTATGATATGCATAGTATGTATATAGTGTTGTACATATTGTATACATATATGTACTGTGTATATATGTATACACAGTTCATATATGCATATGCATATATGTATATGTGTGGTATGTGCACATATATAGTGTAGATGCACACATATGTGTATGTGTGTGCTGTATGTGCATATATAGTATATATGTAGATATAGTAAACTATATATTTTATATAACATACTATATAGTATATACTCTATATACTATATCTACAAATATAGAGAGTATATACTATATATAGCATATAGAGTATACTATATAGTATATAGTAGAGTATATACTATATAGAATATACTATATAGTTTATATATCTAGATATATACATTATATATACTACATATACAATATATACACTACACACGTGCAGTATATATAGTATATATTATATATACACATATAATATATATAAACTATAGATGCATATATTCTTTCTATATATGTAATCTTTAGTTAATAGTTTCTAAAAGGACAAACTGTGAACCTCATAGCAATAAAGAGCATTTAGGCATGCCTGAAATGGAGGCCATCTTACACTAGGTACAATGTTTGTCATTAAGAACAAAGCTGTACTTGTGGCATAATTTATATAATATCAGATTTGAAACTATGAATATGGGCTCTGTTGCCAAAAGAACAAGCAAAAATTAGGTATATTCCACTCATTCTCTTGCACTGGAAAAACTGCATTGATATTTGTACTTTCAATTCCTCACATTTAAGAGAATTTACACTAAGTGATACAATTGTTAGCTCTCATTGTATTTTTAATAATAGGCATAAATTATATGTACTCCTATTTTAATTCCACTGCCTGGCACATCATAGGAAGATTAGTAAACAATTGAACAGATGGAAGATACACAAATATACTTATGAAATAATATTGTGATGTTTATTGCTGATAAACAATAAATGGTCCTATTGCTAATCTAGATATAAACTTTTGTTAGTTAAATTTACTGTTTCCTCATTTTCCCTCTTTGTCTTTGCTGATCCATGTAATATATCCAAGTTTCTTTAGTAAATACTAATGTTTGAATTCTTTAAAAAGGAAAGGACATTCAATATTCATGCTTTAATGTGAAAGTAGGAAAACTCCGCATGTTCTTCAGTAATACTCCTAACTTGTGGGTGTGAAAATGCTTTTCTAGATGAAAGTATATCAGCATAAGAATTCAGTGAACAATTGACAGTGCCAGAGAAAGAAAAATCAATGACATAATTTCCCCCTCCCTATTTACTCACTTCCACAGAATGACATTTTTTAATCACGTCTATACTAAAATAGGAGTTTCTGTCAACATAAAAAGTGTTCTCTATAATTGTATAACTTGCCTGCAAACAGGAAATATCAGTGTTTCCCATGCTTTTTGTCCACATGGAACTCTAAAGCAGCAATTTATTCCAGATTCTCCCCCTGTAACATCAGTAGTAGCTACTAGAGGTCAATGCTACACACAAAGAATATTTCTTCAGTTTCTGCTCTTAAAGGTAAAATGCTACCCTTGAAATGTGCCGCAGTTGATGTTGAATCCTTCAATTCAATTTTGCTTCAATTGTGCCCCAACTAAATCTTTGTCATCTCTCAAAATCTTTATATAATGTCACCACCATGTGTACAAATGAAGGCTTCTACCCTCCTCACCCACTTCCATCTCTTCCATTACTAACTTAGAACCTCAGCTGGATCTATTTCTCTCTCCCCCCTCCCTCTCTCCCTCTCCCCATCCCTTCTTCTCTCTCACCCTCCTCCTCCCTCCTACCTTCCTCCCTCCTCCCCCTCTGTCTCTCTCTTTCTTTATCTCTGTTTCTCTGTCTCTCTCTCCTCTTTCTCTCACTTTCCCCATAATGCACATAATTATCTTGGAAGACATGCACATTAAGCAAGCTCACAAAGCAATGAGATTCTTTCATACTCTGACCTTTACAGGTATCACTTAAAATAGATTACTACCTAAAGAAAATTTTTGAAAACTTTGTTTGTGAACTGGTAATTAGAAGTCAGTGAACAGGAAAAGATAAAAGCTTTAAACTTTGTATATTTAAAATTTATAAAACTTGTATCATTTTGAAAAGATTTAAAAATACTAAATCCCTTAAAACATCCCTTAAAAGTAAAAACTATTTTATATATAATTACACATGTCAACTATAGAGTGACAATGATGTGGATTTACAAATTTAAAAGGTAAAAATCCAAAGGTCATTTTAAAGTTCCTAAGCCACATGGAACCTCAAAATGGTCAAACTGTAGGATCTGAAAGGTAATAAATATGGATATCTCAGAAGATTTACTCAAAGGAAATTCATCTTAATGCTTACAATATATGCATTTTTACAACTAATATGTGTTAGACACCTTAGCTATTCATCATTCTCTTTTAAATTAAATTAAATCCATGTCTATTTCAGAAGAGCTCTGGTTCTTACAATTGCCCTCTTGTTCACTTGGACAATATCAGGAAGAGTAGGAAGTGGTCTAAGGGTTCTAATGACACAATCAAGAGCCTGTCATCTGGCAGTCAGCTAGTGCACCCCATTCGTGTGGCAACTAAATGACAGCTTGTTCTTTTTTAAGATAAAAGATACTAAACAGTATCTAAATGTTGACATTTAGAAATCCTTGGGGGGGGGCATTTAATAAGAGAAAAGAGATCATGAATAGGTCACAGGTCCTAGAAAGGAAATGGGAACAAGGTCCTTCGAACAGCTAGGAGGGCAAGGACTGAGGAAGAGGTGGTTCATCTCTCATCAGGAGGGTAGGGGAACGAGATGGAATAGGACCACAGGGGGAGCCATCTGATCCTATCTGGCTGTTTCTGTGTTCTGTGCAATTGGAACTAAGGTCCCTGAGGAGTCTGGCTGCTGGTTAAAAACCCAAGTGTGATTTTTCAGATCTGAACACAGGCAATTACAAAGGCTTTTTCTGGCAGGTCTCGGCGGGGAGGTCTGCATTCCCACAGCAGATTGGTGCACAGCCAGGCACTGTAGTCTCTGAAGGCAGTATTCACAGACTCACGCCCCTGGCTGGCATCATCCTCCGATATTTGCATCATTAACCTGGCCTCTCTCTTTATGTGACATTGGCAGATATCTTGAAGACATTCTGACTCAGTTACCAGATCTTTTCCTCTCTTATTCTTCTGCCCCTGTGTGTCCCTCAACACCGGGGTGCAAAAAGGTCCTAGAGTCTTCTAATCTCTGATCCCTAACAGCCACCCACCCTGTTCTTTGCTACCCACCTGATAAACAACTCTGTTCCACTGGGGATAAGGGGTTTATGGGGGTTAACATCTTCTCCAACATTAGCCTGTTATAGATACCACTTCAGTGAGTGATCAGAGGCTTAAGTCTCTAATTTTAGGGTTCTCACTTGAATTAGATTCCTCTACCTGATAACTCAGCTCTAGCCTCCAGCTGGCTGCTGGTTCCAGCTCCAGCTGGTTCCTTCTGAGTAGCTGTGAAGATTCCTGAATTCAGAGCTCATTTCTCCAGTCCGAGCTGGGCACACACAAACAGTGGCTTACCTTCTCAAATCCAATTTTCTAACCTACAAAACACAACTACATCAAGTTGTTAAGTACAGTAAGTACAGAGCTAACAACTCATCTTTAAGTTACTGTGAGAATTAACTAAACTGAAGCTTAGACTATTTACACAGGAGAATGCTAAATCCCAAAATGAATTGTTTGTACATTGCCAGGCAAATGGGTTAATTATCTCTTTGAATAGGTAATAAACATCACAGTAAAATATATTGCAGAACAAATATATGTATACAACTTTGCCTCACAGCCCCTACTCCCCAAAACAGCTCTGTGTCATAGCACTTCAGTAGTAGTTGGATTTAGTTTTCCCAAGTTATGAATTAAAAGATTGGCTCATAGAAATGTTATGCTATAGGCAATGTGCATCCTGTTTTTGCTCTTATGCTTTTCTTCACCAATTTTATGTCATTAAATGAAAATATATTTCCACTATAAATCTAGAATTTCAGTATACTTTTGTGCTTAGTATACCTTTTACTGGTAAGTTCTATAAGGATTCTTGTGACTTTAAGATTCTTGTGATTCTTTTAAGTATGTTAAACTCTGTTTACCTAGACAGCTTTAGCTTTTTAGACAGAAAAGGTTCTCATACTTAACCAGAGAGAACAGTGGAGTGTATCAATGAACATGATTTCAGAAAAGATTTGGTTTCAATTTTGAAGGTAACAAGGATTCTTATTATTATTATTATTACTATATTATTTACAGTTATTATTACTGTAAATTATCTATTTTATATATGAATGCTTTTCATTTTTAAGTATTTAATAACAGTCTTTAAAAACTAAAAATATGGTCTATGTGCACAATGGGATATTATTCATCAATCAAAAAAGACATGTCATTTGCAGCAACATGGTTGGAGTTAAAAGGAATCATCTTGGCAGAAATAAATCAGAAAGAAAAAGAGAAATGTGGGATGGTCTCACTTATATAAGGGATATAGGGAAAACAGACAAACAAATGGACAAGAAAATTTAAAACTCAATAGAGCTGAAGCAAAAGAGCAAGAGAAAGGGAAGGGTAAAATTGGGGAAAGGATGGGCACAAGAGATTAAGATGGTTCACAAATGATAAAGTGGTGGGAGAACCTCGGGGTAGACAATGATGTAATATATAATATATATATATATATATATATATATATACATAACATATATGCACACATATATTAAAAAGAAAAAAGCAAAAGAAATAAAATACATCTAAAAATATATGTATGCATAATGACAATTCAACGAATTCACTACTGAGTTATTTATTTTCTATTTCTCAGTAGAATTGCAAAAAAAAAAATGGTCCATACATTGAACATGGTTGTCTCTATCTCACAAGATCAGTTGGGGACTCTGTTCTTGAAATAAATCTACTCCTTGCCTGGCCCTTTCGCTGGAGTCAGGGGAAGTTCTAGAGAGTGAATGCCTAAGGGAAGACCCCAGTCTTTCCTCCTTACTGCTTATTATACTTGCCTCTTCTTTCTCTTCCCCTTTTCTGTCAGTCTCCACAAGAAATTCAAGTTGGACTCTCCATATGCCATCTCTCATGCATCCTGCATATTCCCTCCTCAACCCACTATTGCTTCCCAGTTCCTAAAACCATCCGCTGGGATAACTGGATTCGCAGCCAATCATTAGGAAACCCCTAGAATCTTCACTGCATCTGTGATGTTTGCTCATCGTCTTGGTCTAACTGCAACCTGACTGTCTTCTCAGGAAACCATTTCCTTTGGGGATCACTCAAGTATTCAATGGTCTCTTCGATAACCCTCTTAACGCCAGGGATAACAGGAGATAGAAGCCAAAAGCAGACTATGATCCCAGATTATTTCATGATCCAGGTAAATAAAGTTTAATGGACAGATCGTAGTGCTATAACAATAGCATTTTCAGTTTGATAAAAATACTATCAAATAATTACATCATCTATACCACAATCATAATGTTGTGATGCAAGATTTAGAACTATTCTTAGGAAATATACATAGTATTTTGGAGCATAAAGACAAAGTTCCAACTTATCCTAAAGCATTTTAAAAGTTGTGTGTACGTTGAGAGAGAGAAAACAGGTGATGTTGAGCCCTTTTTCAAATATCTATTTCAAATATATATTTATATTTATGTATACATGTATTCATATTATATATAAATATGAATGTATTTATGATAGATTTATATATTTACATATAAATATATAATATATTTTATCTATAAATAGTTTATAAGATGATTTTTAGAATTTTATAAATAAATACATATTTTAAAGATTTATATTTAAAAATGCTCAATATCACTTACAGTCAATGAAATGCAAATCAAAACCACAATGATATATTACCTCACACTGGTAAGAATGGTCATATCAAAAAAATGGACAACAACTGATGGCGTGAATGTGGGAAAAAAAGAACACTTGTACATGGCTGGTGGGAATGAAAACTGGTCTAACCACTATGTAAGGCTGTGGAGGACCCTGAAAATACTGAAAATGGAACTACCATTCAATCGAGCAATCCCACTTCTGGAAATTTATTCAAAGGACACAAAAAACCTCATTCAAAAGGACAACCCTATTCAGATGTTTATTGCAGCATTATTTACTGAAGCCAGGACATGGAAACAACCCAAATGCCCCCAAACAGACAAATATATCATAAAGTTGTGGTCTATATACACAAGGCAATAGTATTCCACAATCAAAAAAGACAGATTTGATGTATGTGTGCTAACATGGATGAACCTAGAAGGAATCATGATAGTGGAAATAAGCCAAAATGAAAAATACTGGATGATCTCGTCTATATGCAGGATATAGGGAATGCAAACAAAAAACAGGACAAGCACAACTTAAAACTCACAAACTGTCAGCAGAATTGAAGCATGAGGTAGCGGGTAAAATCAGGGGAGGGATGGACGCAAGAGATTAAGATGATGGTTCACAGATGACAACATCGTGGGAGAACTTTGGGATATACAACAACCTAGAATATACATATATGTGTGTATGTGTGCGTGTGTATGAAATCAATCTTTATTTTTTTAGAGAGAAAAAAATAAAAAGAAATGATGAAATATGCATCTTCCTAAATCTGGGTAGCCAGCGTAGAGGTGGAACCTTACAAAATTTTTGTAAAGAACCTGAAATTTTATCCAAAGTGAAAGTTACAATCCATCAATTCCATCAAGAAATCATGACTGCCCCAAAGTTTTGAGCCTAAAAGATAGGAATATTGGTCATGTGCTTAGAATACCAGAGGGAAAAAAGGGCATGTGGAAGAGGAAAATTGAAATGAATCCTGGATATAATGTTGAGATGTGACAACTTCATCTTCCCAGGAGTCAGGACTTTTGAGTTGAAAAAATAAACAATGGTAGAGAGAGATGCCCCATCACTTTCAAAAAGGAGCTCATAAGTCATCTAAAACACTACCGAAAGAAAACAATGTTTTTAAGACTGTATATGTGCATGTTATCAAAAAGTAATCAGAAATCTCCCTGAATTAGAAAACAGAATGAAATATACTATTCACAGGCCAAAGAACTACAGAGAAGGACCTCGAACTACCTGTGATTAAATACAGGCTGATCACTGTGCTCTGTTTCTCTCTACCATGTTGACATACAAATCTTCAAGGTTGGATTGATCTTAGTTGTTCCTTTGAGTGTGTTCAGGGAATAAAAGGGACATATAATACTTCATTATTATTTTTTATTCTTGAAGGCACCAGAGAATAAGTGCCCTTTAGATTATACTTGAAAAGTAGCTCAAGCTACAGATAGTGTTGCATTTTAATAGACAAGCTTAATTGACTCCTTTTCTTGAATGACTGATGTGTGGTCTCTCTGGTATTGCTGAATGCCACCTGCTCTGAATCATTTTATCATTGAATTACCAAATGGCACCAGTTACGGATGCTACCAGCCTGTAACATGACAGACATTTTAAGGGCCATTTGTTTTTCTATTTTTAATGTACTGATGAATTAAATTGGAAGAGATACTGACGGTCTAAATGGAACTTATTTAGCACAAGGATGCCTCCTCTTGGATTTAAAACAGTGATTCCCTAACACCAAGGAACCACTGAACCCTTCCACAAAATCAAGGAATATGTGTATGTTTTGTGGTATTACACAGATAAATGTCACATTGGCCTGAATCTTTTTCACTCTCCTTTTTTTAAAAAAAAAGTCTTATTATAAAACTGAAATACACTCACACAAACAACTATTTTAAGAAGTGGTTGCTATAAGGATTTTGCTTACCGGAGGGGATCTGTTAAAAAGATTTCAGTCTCCAATGCAAATTCATTTCTTAGATCACATCATGCAGCTGTGTAATAAGTATATGAGTTCTTGGCTATGGGTACGAAAAACATCAGTTCAGAAATACCAAAAACAGAATATGGCTTCCACTCCATTAGTTTTGTGTTTTCTGTTTTCACACACTGTAGTTTCATGCTTGTGTGAAAACTTTCATAATCATATTTATTTTAAATGAATTCCTTTTTTTCACATATCTGAACTAATACCAAAGCACAAAAGCAATACTGTGGGAGAGAAAATGTTACTCATCTTTTAAACATAATGATGAAATGTTCTCCCATTTAGAAGCATAATGCTTATGAAAAACGATCTTGCTATTCCTTCCTTTATCATGATCTTTTCAGCACTAGTCTTGGCCCCAAAGAACAACTCACTTTGTTTACTTTCCCAACAATGCTACTGCTAACTGTAGAGGATGTAAGTAACCCGGAGGAAAAACTTCATCAAAATCCTGTTCCCACTGTTTCAGAGTGTATTTTACAATGGTGTTTCTAGTTTTTATGGAGCTACCCAGGCTGCAATGAAATTAGTTCTTTTAATCATCTTATATAATATTTACTAAAGTAAAACTGTAACATAAAGCACATTTCCTCCTTTATGAATATAAAACTCTAGTAATTATGGTGCATTTACTACCCAAAAAGTGTGTTTAGTTAATTAAAAGGCACATATTTATTATTTTTTTCAATGAGACTCTACATTTTTAATGCTATTGATAGTACAGTTTTATTCTCAACTCATTATCACTGACGTTAGATGGTATTTCTGAGCAGGAAATGACTGGCAACCATTCAGATGATGGTAACATGATGGAATTAAACCTCATCTCAATAAGGATACTGAAATGCAGACAAAGCAAATATAAGGAAGAAACAAAATCAGGAAAGCTGCCAAGAGCAACAACAGTAGGAAGAAGAAAATAAAAACTAGCTGGATACTTAGATCCAGAGGTGATCTAAGAACAGAGGTGCAGGCTAGCACCTGCTATGGGGTCATCTCACAAGGGGTGCACAGTCAGAATATAGCTGTTAGGAAGAGAGAGAGCAAGGTGATCTTGGAGCATCTCTGCCAGCTCCCCATCTAAGTGTTCTTGCCAGAACAGCAGGTTCGTGGGCATTTTTTTTTTTTAATTTTACAAGCTTATTCACATGATGCTGCAATTTAGTTAACATTGGAAACTTCTTCTTAAATTTTGAAATCCAAAATCACTATTTCACAAGGGATATGTTAGTATGGGTATTGTGTGGGTGTGTGTGTGAGAGAGAGAGGCAGAGAGACAGAGAAACAGAGAAAGGGAGAAGGGGAGGAAGGATAAATTGGGCTTGTTAGTAAATAAGTGAATAATAAACTGACTTTTTATATAAAAAAAGAAAGTGGAAAATATTATGCAGATACTTCACAACTCCCCTCCATAAAAGCAATTTTAAATTGAGTTTACACTACCTGTTTAATAAATTTCAAGCCAATTATTTAGTCATTATGTAAAAAGGCATATTTCTATTAAATTCTCATGACATGTCCCAAGACAATTCTCATTTTAACTTGGAAAGAATTTATTTGAGGTAAATAAATCATAGTGAACAGTGATTATATATGTACACATGTACACACATATCAAATTATGTATTTTACATATAATATGTATACGTTATAGAGAAAGGTTTTTTCTGTAGAGCAATATTCACTTCTCTATTGTAAGGCAAATTAAAGGTATCTTATGCATAAAAGGAAACATTAGGTTAGAAGATGTTTTCTTTAAGGCATAGTACTTGTCTTAAGGTGGTTTATTACCTGCTAAAATTCAATTATTAAAGTATTTCTGAATATAGATGTGGTATCTATAAGACAATATACCACCGTAAGGGACTAGAGGGGATTGAGATTCAACAGAATCTCTTAAGATATTGTAGATCGAGACCAACAAGTATCAGAGAGAAAGAAACAAAAAAAAAAAGCAATTTGGTGACTGATTAGTTGTGTTATGTAAGGCAGAGACAAAGAGCCATAAAAACAAGACAATAATAAGTGCAATAAAACTAGATGCACCAATGCATGCATTGTACAGACATAAGCTCCAGTGCCCAGAAATCTTGTCTTTGTTTCTCACCACTGCATCCTGTTCCTAAAATTGTGCCTAACACATAATAATTGCTCAATAAATCCTTGAATAATATGCAGAATAGCTTATTATTAGTTATTATATAACTCTCCTGAGCGCTTATAATATTATCCCTTTTCTTAAAATAAGAAAGCTCACAATGGCTGAAGACCAGATTAAAGTATGGAGACCAGATTAAATTATAGAGAAAACTACTATTAAAATAAGGGGTCTTCTATCTTTAGCAGTGGTCTTCCCTCTGCAGCATACAGCAATTTACCAGGAAAAATTGAACTGAACTAGAAGACTGCTCTCTAGGCTTTGATCTATTTTTTTTTTTTTAGTGTAAGGATGAAATTATGTATTAATTCATAGTAAAAGGGTAATTTACTGGCCGGGCACGGTGGCTCGTGCCTGTTAGCTTCAGCTTATGAAGCGTCTGGAGCTAGGGATTGCGGTTCGACTCCCTCCTGGAGCCTGTAGCAAGACCTAGTTCCAAAAAAATAGCTGGGTGTGGTGGTGCGCTCCTGTAATCCCAGCTACCTGGGAAGCTGAGCCTGGGGATTGCTTGAGTTTGTGGTGCCCCAGGCAACGAGAGCCTGTGGTTCCATGGGCAAAAATAGCAAGACCTTGTCTCAAAAAAAAAAAAAAAAAAGAAAAGAAAAGAAAGAAAAGGGTAATTTACTACCTTACATTCTCCCCTTTTCAGGCAAAGTTAGAGTATACATCTTTAACTTCTCAGTTTTCCTTCAGTTATTTATATGTCTAAGCATGTTTAATAATCCTACCACAGAACTTAAAATTTACAATAGAATCTTAGAACTTCCCTTTGTCCGGTCCAACATTATCCCATTATTTTATAAAGTATTCTTGCTTAGTTTCTTTGTGGCACCACTTCATTTGGGGGCAAAAGGACTGTATTTACAAATATAGAAATTGGTCCTGATATTGGTGACACTATATTCATTGAAAAATTAGATTGATTCTGTAGAGGTGTTTTAAACATTTGATGTCATGCATAAATGATGTTATTAAATAATAACATGAAAAATAAAAGGAAGTTGGTATGTAGGTTGTTTTCTTTGAAAGAATGATTCTATAGATAATGCATTCAGGTCTCCATTGAAAGCCCAGGAAATGTAAATGGTGTCTTACACAACTAAAAACTAGGAGTAAAGTTTGCAAATGAGCCCAAAGTTTGTATTTGAGGCCATCTGGCCAGCAGTATAGTCAAACACATGAGAAGGGTCAGAGCCTTTAAGGAAAATAATATAGAGTTAAGGAAGGGAGGTGGCTTGGGAATACAAATGATGAGTGAAGAGAGGACTAGAAGAGAGACAGTGGAGTGGAAATAGAAGCAGGGCAGTACAAGTTCACAAAACTCAAAATAGAAAGACTTGCTCTCTCCCTGGTAGTGTCTAAATGTACAGGGCACACAAAATATGGAAAAGCCATTGCATTTGGCATGAAACTTGAGTTTCGTGTAGATAATAGCTTTACTACCTGTTTGGGCACATGCCAGCTTCAAAGAGAAATATATACATCTTCATTTCATATTTAATATTTGGAAAAATCAAAGTATGTTTTAAAACAGGGAAGGGGTAACGGAAAAGATGGGGTTGAAAAAGTGGTAAAGCAGTGAGGTTATAAACACAGAAAACATTCAGGGCTGGAGGAATGGTCTTATGCTGCTCTGTCAAGGTGAAAAGAAAGCAATGCACTGAGTAACAAAGTTAGGATGCATAAATATTCTGGTGTGAAGAAGTTTAAGCAGGGAATTCATTCGGTCAGCTTCTGTTTATTAATATGTGGTGCAAGGCGTCACACATGGAATGAAGAAATGAGATGGAAGAGATTCATAGTGGTCTGTTGAGCTAGTCCACAGAATGGGGATCCTGGGAAGCACGTACAGGTCCAACTTGAATGAAGTTGTGAAACCCCTTAAGTTGTGAAGCCCAGCATGGAAATGTTACAATGATGGAATGAGAAAGTAGCAAAGTGTACATGACATACAGCAGGGAGGATGCAGGGATACATGATAACAGGAGAATTTACCTGTGCAGGCAACAGTGTTACTAATAGGTCATATGTCTCTTGGAACATTCCAAAGAGGTTAGGAAGCTGGATTACAGGTAAGGGACATGCTTTGCCCACGTTTTAGTGTGCCAGAGGGGGCTAGAGAGATAAAAGGTGTTCCTCTTATCTGAAGCTCCATCTCTCGTCCACATTCTACAATGTGGTATTAAAAAGAACTAGACATCCAACAACAACAACAAAAAAAACCAATGTCCTCAAAAGCCAGGTTCTATCCCAAACCTGCCAAACAAGGTAGATATCAGGTTGATGCAGGATGCTCAAAAATTAGAAAAAACTGCATGACCTGATGGGAGAAATGTAATTAGTAGTAAACAAGAAATAATTAGCAAGTGAGAGTTTTGCTCAAAAGATGAAACGCAGATGGATTTGTATTGCACCAAACCAGTGATGACAAGTGATTTTCACCAGCTAATTTTTGATAATCTTGACAATTGATAAAGACAAAAATGAGAAAAGTAAATGAATGACATTTTATGACATGCATATTATTTTTTTCCCTTTCACCAAACTCATTTTTCAACATTAAGTAGAATGAGATTTAGTTTTGAACACGACTTGATAAAAACCAAGTACTGAAATTACTGCTTTCTATTGAATAAATAATTGGTTTAAAAAGTTAGTCAGTCAAAACATCTGTATCAGTTGCAGCCTTCAGAGACAAGCCTTCAAATTACGGAATTCAAAGAATTTGAAGTAAGATGAAACAGTATCTGTTTAAAGTGGCACAGAAGGTTAATTTCTTCCAAACAGGCAGTAATACTAGTATGATCTCAAAGCATAAGGTATTCTATAAAAAACATCCATAAAACAACTTTTTGTTGGCAAAGGACTGAGTTAAACTTGAGTTCCCCTATTATCCAATACTTCTCAAATAAAGAAGCAAAAGTGGCTTTTCTCTTTTACATTGTTGTTCATTTTTGGACAATTCAACTCCTTCCCTCAGGTATAGTCCCCAAGTTCTACCATTACTGTACCATCCAGGAACCATGAACATGATCCCTTGTGATCTTCCCTCTCTTCTCTTATTGTGTGAGTCAGCTCTTTGGTCAGCTTACAAGTTTTGTCTTTTTTTTCATACCTCTTGTTATGGCACACCATACACGAAAATCAACTAAAAATGGATAAAAGATTTCGCATGTAAGACCTGAAACCATAAAATACATAGTAGAGAACACAGGTAAAACACTCCATGGCATAAACCTAAGAAACCTCTTTGATGATTTATCTCTGAAAGCAAGGAAAACTGGAGATGATAAACCACTAGGACTACACAAACTGAAAAGCTTCTCTACAGCAAAAGAGATAGTAAACAAAATGAAGACACATGCAACTCTCAACCGATTGGGTGGAAATATTTGCACACCATACAGCTGATAAGGGACTGATATCAAAGATCTACAAAGAGCTTATATAACTCAACTAAAACCCAGTTTGTAATGACAACATCTGAAATCCAAAAGATGCATGCATGGGATGGTGAATTAAGTCTAAGACATGCAATCATTTGGCTACCTAAATAATGACTATTAGTAGATGCTAAAAATTAAAACAGATATTTTCCATGCTGTCACTTTTTGTTTTTTTTTTTTCTAGTAGGGTTAAACATTTGTGTCTTAAAAACTCAAATCTGTATTAGTCAAGGTTAATAACTGTATAGAAATGAGTGCTTTCAGAGTGCCAATAGATAATATTTCTGCTTTTCCATCCAAGGTCTGTGTCAATCTAGACAACAGGCAGTCTTGATGCTGACAGAGTTTTGTAGAATAAGTTGTTTAATTAAACTATAGGGTTTTTTTTATAGTGAACCCCTGAATCAAGCATTTTGACAAAACTAGTCATAGCGAATCTGGAAATGGAAGAAACCCCTTAAATGATCAGGGGTGTGACTGCCACATTTGCCATATCATCAAGAGAGTTTAAGAATTTCATCTGGGTGCCGGAAGCAAGCCACCCATCTCTCCAGACATCCAAGGAAAATAGAACAGCAGAGGCCAAGAGTAAACAATAATGGAGACCACATAGAGGGAGCAAAAAGCTGGAGAGTTTCTCCTGTTTCAAAAACAAAGCCATAGTTGAGAGGGAGAGGGAAAGAAAAAAAAAATTTATGAGCTGTGGATTTCCTTGGGAAAGTTACAAATTCAGCCTCAAAAGGACTGGCTTTACAAAGGCAGATATAAAAGCAACAGAAACACCCCAGCCTTAAATGGTCTGGATAACTGCCTCTGATCACTGTGCCATTTTGAGATAAGGAAGTGGGGTATACCAGGCAAGTCTTTCTTGCATTCTTGAAAAAGTACACTTCTGGCTAATTTCTGGAAAGATGATTCTTTATCACATTCCTAGCACTACAAAATGAGCGCTAAAGAAATATGTTTTATAATTCCCTGTTTAATCTGTGATGTAATATTATCCCTCCCTCTGTAAACAGTGTCAAGCCTAATCCCCAGAAATGCAATTTTTTTAAAAAGGGAACCAAGAATGTTATACAAAATGAAAACCAGTATTCACGGCTTGTGAATTCAAGTTCAAAATTCTTAAATTTCAACGAGGGTGGGAAAATTCTGATGGGTTGCTAGACTGATTTTTTTTTAATCTCATCCAGAATCTTTTCCAACTTGAGTTCCAAGTATGAAAAAACACCCAATCAAGTTCCAAAAACTCTGAGACTGAAAAACCAACTTTAATGGACATGTTTTCATTCTATTTCTGTCAGTGATGAACAGTGTGATGATGGCAGGTTCTCTGATCTTTGTTAGTGTGTGTCCCCTAAGCAGAGGACCTGACAGGAGACAGCTCATTAAATCTTCCCTCGTTTCATCCTATTTTCCTTTCACCCTTACTTCATTTTATCAAAATACTATTGTGCAGCTGACATTTTCTTTGAGAAGGAACTTTTTTCCATTCTCAATTTTTATTAAGAACATTATTACTGTGAAAATAGCAATTACTCTTTTCTTACTGTGTGCAACGAACTGGGAGTTATGGGTAAGGGTAGGGGAATCCTGAAATCTAACCATAACCCTTGGGGTGCTTACGCCATAACTGAAGAAATAGTAAAAATGTGGCTTGTCAGGTCCTAATCTAGGATATCACAACCTCTTCACATACACAGAGAACAGGACTATAATATCTCACTGCAAGCTTCAAATAGTTGACACTTCTTCTGGCCACATGTTTTAATTAACATCAACTTATCATTTCTCAGCTCTTTACACCATAAAATTTTGTGTTAAATGACTTGGAATCTTGTGATGCAGCAGCCAAAATTAGGATTGATTTTTAATCACATCCTCTTAAGACATTTATAATGAAATCATTAAATTAAGTTTGCCTAAATACAATTTTAGCAATTCTGCCTTTCTATTTGAATTAGTTTTCCTCTTTATTATTTAAATGATGAACAGAAGATTAACTAATTAAAAAAATTAAAGACTTTCTCATATTTTTGTTATGAATATATTTCCTTTTTGATTTCAGAATATGAAACCGAATATTTGAAAATAAGCATCTTTCATGTATTCTGAACAGATAATTTCTGATAATTGCAATAGGTATATAAGAATAACCTTTAGAACTCATACTAGAGAACTTTCACAAAATAATTGAGTAGCAAAATCCACAAAACTTTTTTTTTTAAAGAATTCTTGCCTAACTATTGAAGTGGATCATGTATTATTATTCAAGCAAAAGGGTTAATAGATTAGCAAAGAAAGGTTGACATTTTGTGCAATGTAACATGATAACTCAAAAGCATAATACAAAATAAAAGCAATTGCACTTATAGAACCACACTATATGTAGAATTATCTAACTGGTGGCATTTAATGTCACAGAATGAGAGGAAAAGACAACCAAAAGTATAAAGCGATACATTTATCTTGATATGTAGTTTTACTATAAACTGGAGGAAATTAATGGTTCCATTAACTTACAAAGGTCATAAAATAAACATATCACTAGGAGGGAAAGACAAAGCACTATTTACAAGCTGACAGTGATGAGACGTGGCATTCGAAAATATGTGGCCCCAGATAATAAGAATGAATTACCAACTTTGACTTTTGAAAGTCAGCTAACTAAAAAAATTTAAGAGCTTCTACATGTTTACTTACCTACTTTCTAAATCTCATCATACTGAATTGCAAAGAAAAGGATCATATCATCAATAGGTTTGTTAATATCTAATATAACATAGAGAAGTATATATTAGAGGACTAAACGTACAAGTATTAAGATTGATTGATGTTGCTAATATTTTATAAATTGACTTGGTTTCCAAAGTACTCATCTTGGCAGTTTGCTTAATAACAGCGCTTTTGTATACCTCAATAATAAAAAACAAAACAAACAAATTAAAACAACCCTGCAATTGAGTGACATTTTTTTCCTGGTGAAAGTTTTCACTGACTCTTCCATTACTAAAACTAAAAGTCTGAAGCGAGTAATGATGCAAATAGCAAATTTATGTGAATATTTTTTAAATTGAGTTAATTTTCTTCAATTATGCTTAGTCAATTACAGAGAAAGTCACACCAAAGAGAAAGTGTGAACATTAAATTGGTCAATTATTGCTGATAATCTTGCTGATATTTAAGAATGTTTAACAAGTTAAGTCTGGAAAGTTTCAAATATCTTTTTATTTTATTTTAATTTTCCCCAGATAAAAACCTTTTAAAATAATTTATTTATATAAATTTCACTTCTTTGTGATCTCTTGGTTTCACCTCCCCCTCCCTGACCATTCCCTCCAGTCCCAACCCCCACACTCCCAAGCTGTGTACTTTAATATAGTTGTTGGCTTGTTTTGACTTTACTTCATGGCTTTTTATCTTTCCCATGTCCCATATAGTAGCGAAACCATTTGGTTTCTGTCTTTTCTTTTTGACTTGTTTCTGCTAATATGAATTCTTCTAAGTCCATCCATGTTATCATAAAATCGTCCAATGTCATTTTTAATTGAATTTTGAGGCATATTTTTGCAGAATTCCATATTATTTATTTAAGCTAAATTTTGTATTTGTATTTCAGTGGATAAAATTCCACAGTTCCCCCTGGTAAGTAGATTTTGGTTGGTTGGTTTGTTTATCAATAGACTGAATTATCTTTCTAAAAGATTTAAAGGGGTGATTTTAGTATCTATTTCTATAATAGTTCCTGACCCATAAGAAATTATGTAAAGTTGTCTTCTTGTTACTGTTCATAGCTGATCTTGAAATAGAGGACCATGATTCCTTATTGATGTAGTTAGGAAATTTATCCTAATTTTTTTTAACATTTTCCCATACTTTCCTTCCAGTGGGTCAAAATATTTCCCTCAGTTGATCCAAATTTACTTCATGCCAGTGATCCACTTTCAAACCAGGCTCCTTCAGGCTTTATCACATTCTGTAAGTAAACATTCCAAAAGATGTCACCATCACTTAAGGTTGAAATCTTACTTTTAATTTACTACCCAGCACTATTCATCATCCAGAAGAGTCAGTCATTGCTGCTTTCAAAGTTTTTTCCTCCTATTGAATTACTAGGATTTTTATCTTATTTTCAAAATGGATGCATTTACATTTTTAAGAAATAAATTTTAGTCTATAATTTACTGCCTATGCTTGTAATCTAATGGTCTATATACAGCTTCAAATCATATTTGCATTTGTAGATTTTTAATTTGTTTAAAATGCAACTGACAATAAATTTTATAATGCTGTTGAATCTCATGCTTATATATTAAAATTACACAACTTGAGAGCTGAAGAGGAGAGTTTGCATTTGTGATGCTTTGAAAGCTCATCTTAAGTTTAGTACAACTTAGAGGTCTCAAATAGCCATATAAAGTACATTTATTTATAGGTACTTCCATGTTTTCCAGGTACTGGAGGAAGAACATAGACATGGTGCTGAGTGATTACATACAAAAGCATGATATCTCAAGATAATATTTAAACAAGATTTGTCCTTTGGAAAGTAACAGGAGTCATCTCATTACTTTCTCCCTCTGATTTTTGCCCTCTTTGCAGATTCCAATTTTTTTGAACTGAGGTCATGATACTGCTATTAATATTTAGAGCATTATGAACTGGCCAATAGACATAGTTTATTTTAGCTAATATATTCAACCTCAACAAATAGAAACAATTATTGTTGCCAAATAGTTATTTTTTCTGGGAATGTTGATTTTTAAACTAGAAAATTCCACTATAAGAAGGTACCTGCAGGATAGATAGGAGAACCTAAATCAACCTAACTCTTCCTGCTATCATTTCTGAATGTCAGTTGATTTACAGAAAGAAAATACCTCATCAGTCAGGTGCTGTCTCCATAAATATCTGACTATATCATTCATAAGTTTTAATATCATAGCCTAATTGGAAGGCTACAGAAAACCCCAAAATCATTAATAAATCATTAATTATTAAGAAAATTAATAACAATTTTCTCATATGTCTACTGATCATTTGTATTTCCTCTTTGGAGAAGAGACTTTTTCGTTCTTCCCCCCATATTTTGATTGGAATTTTGGCTTTGTTTTTGTTACGTTGTATGAGTTTTTTTGTGAATCTTTGTTATCAGACCCTTAGTACTTGTATGGA
>PVHY01002299.1:0-28635 GCA_004024945.1 Uropsilus gracilis | reverse complement strand
CGCAAGGGAATGCAATTTTGTTCATTCATGCATATAAGTATATATATATATACTTATATATATATACATGAATATGTAAGCATGTGTAAGTATATACAAGTATATATATATACTTGTATGCATGAATAAGTAACAAAATCATTAATAAAGTATGTACCTATTATGATGGTAAGAGTTAAATGATTAACTGAGTGCAAAATAATAGATAAGAAAAACTGATCAATGAGTTAAACATACAAGTAAAAAGAATAAAATAAACAATCCTTATGAAACTTCACAGAAAATTTCAGTATAAATACAAATAGTGAAACTTTAATGAATAATCCTGTTTTTTTTGTTTGTAAAAGATAAAAAAAAATGATATTAGGAGAAATAGTGTTATCCAAAAAGTAAACAGATCAGTGTTTTCATCTCTGCAGCTGGATGGTTTGACTCCTCTGACTCAAATTCATGCAAGCTACACCCTTCCTAGTGTTGTTTCTCATTATTCTTACAGGATATGCATTTCTGGTTCTGAATAAGGACGTGAACTGTCATTATTTTTAAGCACTTTAGTGCAGTCAAAGATTTTACTTTCCCTAAGGCATCCTGCTGTATCAACAGTTCAATAAACCTGCCAACTGTTTTACTTAATCTGAAGGCAAAGCAAGTTTAGAAATATTAAGACCTTCATATTTTCTGGACTGATATGAAGTGATTAGCTAGTAGGGATAATGACTAAACAGACTCTTTCCTCACAATGTCAAGATCAGCAGATACAGTATTTATTGGAAGCCAACTGAATATGGAGATGGTTGTCATTAGTTCTAAGCATCTAACTCCTAGTGTATCATGTCTTTATTCTAATTTATTGGCAAAGCATAGTGGGATTCTGTGTGCCCCAGGCAATCTGTACCTTCAAGGTCTGCAAAGGCCTCAGCTGAGTACTGTTAGCCACAACTGCAATCTGAATCCACAGCACCATGTATGAGTGGATATGAGGCCAGGGATGAGACAAATCCAACCAAAGCCCCACTATCAGCATGGGATTGATATCAATATTTGCAGAGCCGCTTCATTACAGCAGATAGGATAGTGCAGCCACCAGGGGAATATCGGTTGAGCAATTAACGTGGGGAGCCAGGTGGCAGTGCTGCAAGATGTCGCCTAGCATCACCTAGATAACTCGAAACCCGCAAGGGAAGAACAAGTCAGAGTGTCCCATGAAACACAGAAGAAAATAGAGAGAATCAGGCAAAATGGGAGACAGAGAACACATCCCTAAACAAATGGAATGACAAAAGAAAACTAAGATAAGAGATGGAGAGAAGCAAAGCACTTGAGGAAAATGCAAGCTAATTCAAATAGCCAAGATATGCAAACAGCTCAAATGGCTGGCAATGGAGAAGAGGTGGTAAATGAACTACTGCTCATCCTTAAAAGAGATGAAAATCTTGCCATTTGTGCATAAGGATTGCGCTGTGAAATAAGTCAGATGAAGAAAAGTAAACTATGTGACCATTTATTTGTGGAATGGAAAGAAACAGCAGCAAGCAAACAGTACAGAAGCAGGTCAAATCCTTAAATTTTGATACCTCAATGGTGGTCACCAGAGAGAACCAAAGGGGAAAAAGTGGGTAGAGGGACTGGTTGGTTGGCTTAGAGAGCAGCATTGGACATCGGGTGGTGGGTATGGTAAGATGAAGACAGTTATTGGAGTGAGCAAATGCAGTCCTGAAACCTAGGCAATGTTGTAAACCAATGTTAGGTTCATTAAAAAAAAAAGTGAGGGTCTGATAACAAAGATCCACAAAGAGCTCATACAACTCACCAAAAACATAGCAAAAAGCCCAGTCAAAAAATGGGGAGAACTAAAACATACTTCATCAACGAGAAAATACAGATGGCCAATAGGCATATGAAAGAATGTTCCACATGACTAATAATCAGGAAAATGCAAATTAAAACCACACTCAGATACTGTCTTACACCATTAAGAATGACCCATTAAAAAAAAATGGACAACAAGTGTTGGTGTGCATGTGGAGAAAATGGAACTCTCTTCCACTGCTTGTGGGAGTGCAAACTGGTCCAGTCACTATGGAAGATTGTGTGGAGGAGCCTCAAACAATTGAAAGTGGAAATACCATTTGACCCAGCAATCCCACTCCTGGGAATCTACCCAGAGGACATGAAAACACTAAATAAAAAGGGCACCTGTACGTGCATGTTTATTGCAGCTCTGTTTACAATTGCCAAGAATGGAAACAACTCAAATGTCCCAAAACCGATGATTGGCTGAAAAAAATGTGGTATATGTACATGATGGATTATTATGCATCAATCAAGGAGAACAAACATGTGTCATGTGCAGCAAAATGAATGAACCTAGAAGAACTCATATTAGCAGAAATAAACTAGAAAGAAAAAGAGAAATACTGGATGGTTTCATTTATATAAGGGATAGAGGTGAAAATGAACAAAGAAATAAGAAAAATTGGAAACAACCAACAGAACTGAATGATAGAGCAAGAGAGGAGGAAGGAGAAGAAAATGGGGTAGGCAGAAGGCACAAAAGAATACGATGGTTAAAAGGTGTTAAGGAAATGGGAAAATTACATATATTATATATACTATATATAATTATATATATTTAAAATAAAATTAATTAATTTTTTAGAATGAAAAATACTAAAAAATACTGGTATTAAAACTAATCTCAGCTATGATTACAGGAATAGAAGAATCAGTATGTAGCAGAGACATCTTTCTACAAGACATCTCTCTATTCGTACCCAAACTGAGGTATTTGCTCAAGTCTTCCACTAGTATATTTAGAGATAGTTTACAATAAAGGAATAAAATCCATGGTTACTGCATGTAAAGTATAAGACAGGAGTAGACCTCTAATACTCTAATAATATACAAAATATAACAGATTCTTTTTAAAAATTGTTTTCACTATTTTTTTCTGGTTATGAGTTAAATTGCATAAAGTGAAAGGCATTTGTTTATGTAACTCTAGGAAAACATACACAAAAAGATTGTCATCGACACCCACTAAAAACTCTGTGATACATTTATGATTATTTAGGAGTAATGAAGAAAGAATTTCAGAAGGAGAAAGGTATTAATGTTCAAGGATATTTTTCACAGTCATAACAAATTTACATATTTAAAGCTATAATTTCAAAGAAAGACATTACATTTTATGCATCTGTGAAAGTTTCAAATGAAAATCGCTTATGATTTATTTATGGTCTCCTCTCTAGAAAAGCAAATGAAATTTATTTTAAAATACCATCCTGCATTTTTAATAAAGCGTATTGATTATTTCCCTTATATCTGCCAAAGAGAACATGCAACAAAAAAGCTACAAAGTTATAGGAGAAAAAGTTAACTCAGTAAGGTGAATTTCAGTTAAACAATTTCACATGCCTAATACATAAGCTCAAGAGATACTTGGTGCTGCTTTTATCCTGGAGATACATGATCATTCAGAAGAGTTGAGTGAGGGATAGGAGCTGAGCAGAACTACTTTGACTCAGAGCAGAGATTTCAACAGACTCACTGAGCTAGAGAGTGAAATCATGAAGTTCAGCCTATGTGGAGTGTGGAAACAGGTAGAAAGATGGAGCTTCAGATAAGAGGAACACATCTCATCTCTCTAGCCCCTTCTGGCACACTAGAGGGTGGGCAACAGCTTGGCTCTCACTTGTCACCCAGCTTTCTAACCTCTCTGGAATGTCCCAAAAGACATATGACTTATTTGTAATGACTGATGCACCCACTGGCTAATTCTCCTGTTATCACTCATCCCCGCATCCTCCCTGCTGTATGTCACCTACATTTTGCTCCTTCCTCATGACATCATTGTGACATTTCCTTGCTGGGTATATAAGGGCTTTACAACTTCATTAAAGTTGGACTTTAACATGCTTCCCAGGATCCCTGTTCTGTGGGCTGGCCCCACAGATCACTATGACTCTCCTCCGTCTCATTTTCTTCTTCATTCCACATACAACTCCTAACAAGCCTACAGATTGCAAAATGTGCAATGAACACTAAGAAGCATAAATATAATGACCAACTCACCCACCAAGGTTAAATGACTGAAAAACAAAACCCAAAAGAAATCTTTAAAACATCCAGAAGAAAACATTTCAGTAACTGCACATGAGCGTGAACCATACTTACAGCTGATTTCTCCATAGAAACACTGAAAGCTAGAACATGATAAAATAAATTCATGGTGCTAAAAGGAAATAAAGGTTTAATTCTTTATCAAGGAAGAAAAGTTTTCAAAAATGAACACCCCCAAGATAATGTATTTTCAGAAAAAAACAGAATTCATTGTTAGTAAGTTACAGTAAAGATAATTCCTGATGGAAAAGAAAAATTAATATTATTGGAAATACAGAGATTCAAGTTTAAGAGAACAAAGAAATTGATGATTAAATATATGGCTAAATCTCAATAATATTTATACAATAAAATAATCTTAATTATAGAATTATATTTATAGAACTTGAAATCAGAACACCTAATACATAAGTTAAAGGGGAATATATGTGTTGAAGTATTTTAGTTCTTAGGTATTCTCAAGAAATGGGTAAAGATATGATTTCTATTAGATAATGAGAGATATGGGTGGCATTGTGTAGTGGGTTAATCACAATGAAAGTGACAAAAGAATAAAAATGCCAAGCTACTTGGGGAGGGGAAAGTAAATATAATAAGAGAGAGCTTATGGGAGATATAGCTAAAATATATTTTTTAAGTTGAAAATAAAAGATAGGACAAATAAAAACAAAGATTTAAACACCACACAACAGACAGTATAAAAAACTACAAAATCCAATACATTAAAATGAAGAATATACATTTATCAAAAACACCAGTAAGAGAGAAAAGGCAAACTTCAGTGTAGAAAGTTATTTATAAATCCTATGACTGGTAAAAGGCTTACATCTGTAATATTTGAATATTATCTACAAATAAATACTTAAATAAAAAAGTGACAAATCAATTAAACAGACACAACATAAAGTACAACACCTATTTGACCATGAGACATCTGTGTTTACCTATAAACACGGCATTCCAAGATATGTAAGTTTAAACTTCTTCTACTTTAAAGATATTTTTCCTGGCAAAAATATATAATGAAACATCAACCAAGAGAACCAAATTTGAAACTTAAGACTTTTTTCCCCTTATCTTCATACTTCACATCCAGTTCGTCAGCAAATAATGCCCAGTTTAATAATAATGGATGAAATATAGTGAATACTTATTATGCACCGAGCTCTATGTTAAAAATAATGTATAACACCTGATTCTAGCAATGACTCTCTAAAATAATGACTGTTATCCCCTTATTATGATGTGGAAACTGAAACACAGCAGTCTTAAACAACTTGCTAATGCCACATCTAGAAACTGGTACCGCCAGGATTCAAACCCAACCACCCGATTGCAGAGATTCTGTTCTTAACCACTCCACTAGCCCATCTTTGAACTATTTCTCAAAATCTATGTTTATGCCATCTCTCAAAGCAGTTAAGACCATCTTATGCTCTCTCTATTTGTTATTACTCTTATCCAACCTTCTATTATGTTGCCTGCTTTCATTCTGAATACCTTCACTAATCACCAAGAATCTGCTGCTGTCTTTTAAACTTCTAATGGGCAACATTATCATAAATTAATAACAAGTGTGGGATTTTCTTTGAAAATTATTTTGAGTTGAACTATATAATTCCATCCATTTGGGTTAATTACATTAGCTAGCCTAAGTACTTGGGGGAAAATTAGCTTTAGTAAATGGAAAAAAAATTACCTTTAGTAAATGGATTTGTCAGTGTATTTGTCCTTTAAAAATTGTACTCTTACTTTTTTCTTTGAAGCTTAAAATATGTGATCTGTGTGTCCTACAAAAAAATCAGTATAATTATTATAATTATGTGCATTGTATGGTTTTAGTTCATGTACTCTTGAGAGGACCAGAAAGGGTTAGTTGTTTAAAACAGGTATTCAGGGGACAAAGATCAGGAGAAAGATGTTGCCATGCATTTGCTGCAACTGAACATCCATCTCATCAGTGAGGCAGTTAAGACAAACAGGCATTACGTCAGTTTACTTTTGGTCAGTGGAAGCACATATGCAATCAGAACTAATACCACTGGTTCCACATCCCTAGCTGGACCTTCTCAGCTGCAGGGATGAATATTGAGTGAAAATACTACAATTAAAAGCCAGTGCTGGCCTAATTCACTGCTCTCTTGATCCAGTTGCCTACCCCCCCCCCATTACCTGTGGAGGTAGACTAGAGAACAAACAACTAGCAAAAATCTACATTTAACAGTAATGGATCCTTGGAAATGGACTTTAAGCAAAATAACCTGTAACCTGTAACAACTGATTTTAACACAGGCTAATTGGTAAGACAAGAATAAAGGTTTTACTGAATGGTTCTGGTCACTAGCTGGTCACAACTCCAATTCCTAATACCCAAAGCATTTCTAATATTAAACAATAATTTGCACTCACTCATTTATTTATTTATTCATTCATTCATACAGTCACTCATTCAATCATTCATTCATTCATGTATCCATTCATTCATTTGTTCATTCATTTTCTAGATCTCTTAACCAGCTCAGTTTCTGATGGCCAGAGCCTATCTGGACAGCTCAGGTGGAAACCAACCTTAAACAGAATTCTCTTCTTCCCCAGTGTGCACACGTGCTCATGCACACACACACACACACAATGCACACACTCAGACTAGGACCACTGAGACTTCAAATGAACCTAAAGTTCATCTTCAGGATGTGGAAGGAAACCTGAGTACTGAAGGAAAGCTCAGGCATTCATCCTTAGTAAGAACGTTCAGACCACACACAGACAGTGGTGATCCAGGTCTAGGATTTTTATTTTCCTCATTAACATTACAACGAAGAAGCATTCAAAGACTGCCTGAGTGATTGAAAAAGCTCTATCTTCTGCCACCAACCAGCCTCTGGGCTTCATCTCTACCCTACTTCCTGACCTGATTCCTTCTCCGTGACCTGTCCTACTACAGAAGCAGGTTTCCCTGCTTCCACTCTTCTTCTAGTGTAAAGCTTTGTCTTTAAAGAGCATAAATGGCTTTTGCACAAGTCTTGCTCAAGGTCCTTCAGTATATCCAGAACACTAAAAATGGAATGCCAACTCACCCACAGTCCACATGCCCCGTATTACTGTTATGTGGCTTCCCTTCTGAGCTTTGATTACTCACCACTTTGGGAAGATACCAAGCATATTCCTACCTCAGGACCTTTCCACTTGGTCTAAATGAATTGCTCTTGAAACAAATATTCTGCTCCCTTTCCTCATTTTTCCCAAAGAAATTTCCCTTAATAAAGTATCCCTCAAAATGTCCACATCCTTGGCCCACTTTGTCTTACCATCCAGCATTGATCAGTTGTCCAAGAATCCACTAGCTGAGACTGTCTTCATAGCCACCATTCCTCTTCAGAAGGTCAGTGGGAACTTTCTGCTGTTTGCCATTGAATTCTCAGCCCCCAGGATCATGAATGCCACAGAATAAATTCTCAATAAATTTCAGATGAATGAATGGATAATGAACATTCAGATGGAGCCTAAGACTCACTCACTTTAGAAAAAAGTTACTGTCTTTAGACAAAGGCACGATCTGTGTCTCTCACAAAGATGCTCCATCTACTCTCTAGAGTCTTATGCACAGTCTTACCACCTCCAGGGCTGCTCTGGATCACTTGCTATTTCCTAAGATGTTTCAAGATGTGCTGCTTTAGAGTTTTCTAAAAATAAATTCTCTTTCAAACCAGAGACCAGCACTTTAAGACAAAGAAGCAGGAAAATGACACAGAGAATGGGTGGGAGAAGACTACCAAAAATGACAAGATGCTGATAGACTCAAATGAGCACGAACTGGCTGCCCAGCACCAAGACTGAGCACCTCCCAGGACGACTCGCCATGACCCAGAAACACAGTCCCTCACCCAGTGAAAAGACACTGTCACAGAAAAGGAAGAGACCAAAGGACTTAACATAGATCAACAAACAACAAGGAGAGAGGAGTCTTAGTGAACAGAGGGGGCACCAAGTGGGAGAAGGGGGAGGGATCCCAACAACCATTTATTGAAGCTGTAAGAAATTTAAAAATGAATAAATAAATAAATCCTCTTTCTATAAACCTATCCACTCCCTTTCAGCACTTAGTAAAATTCTACTCATTCTTCTAAATCACCTTGACTTTATTCTTTTGTGAAGATAGTACTGGGAAAAGGTGTTTTGTTTTGTTTTTTTTTCAATTAATCATATGAGTGGTTTTAATTACATAACCCTTGAATGCCAAAAAATTGCATTATATATAATGATATATTTAATATTTACTCTTACTACCAGTTACTATAAAATTTACTACTAATTTACAACTAAATTACTACTGATTTACAAATGATATTTACTTCTTTACTATTGACTTATTTGCTATTTACTTTTTTACTACTTTAATGACATTTAATGATAGTTACTTGATATTTTCAAGGCTATTTACTTACCTTTGACCAGGCACATGAAACACTTAAACTTATTATTGAGATTTTTTTTCAAGGTTGTCAATGAAGGTCTTAGAATAATTAAATTCAGGACATTTATCCAAAGGTCCCACCATCTTCAGACCACGTTTTTCTCTGCAAATGTGCCTAGAGTCTAAACTGACTTTTTGCTGGGAGGGAACGGCTCAAACACTTCCAGGTCAATCTCAGGTCTTATAATTCTGGGATGGTTAATGTTCAATGTGTCCAATTTGGGGAGAAATTCCCACGTAGGGTCTGAATATTATGGGTCTACATAACTATTCTGGATAGATATTCAAGTTCAGAGTCTTATCCCTTGGGTCATTGTTACCCATTTTTCAGGCTCAGAGATCCTTCAGATATTTTATTTTCATTTAAGTCTGGCTCTAAATTCTAATAGTGACCCCCCCATCTTTTCCCTTCTTTGGGATATCCCAATATAGACTCACTAATTAGCTACCTCGAAACCAATAGAGATGAACATTGACCTTAAAAGAGTCAAAATGCAGTTTTCTAATGAAAATGTGAGAACAATAGACACTCAGAACAAAATAGAAATTAACACCTCAAGGAGTTATCCTTGTTTCCCAGCACTGAATAAAAATGAATTTCAAAAAAAATTGTCAACTACCCCTAGATCTATAGGTAGAGGTCAAAAAATCATTTTAGTATACATTATTACTAAAGAACTATTCTACTTCAGCGAAATGCAGTTATTGCAGTCATACCTTATGACTTTGTTAGCTCCCATAATTATGAGTGATGATGGGGAATCTATGTATGGGACAAATAGCTCTGTTGAAAGATAACTACCTGATATGCTAATCATTTCTCTTGGAGATTGATAATTAATAAAATTAGGCTGATAAGGTGGTCATGAGTCATTTCTGTGGCTGTTAGGATCTGAAATATTTGCAGGGAAACGCATAACCTTGAGGGAAGGAGTCAGTGCTTTTGCCCAAGAATCAGCACAATGTTCAGGTGATCCAGGAGCAAAGCTTGCTTCCAAAAGTGTGCACAGCAGCCGGGGAACAGGATGAGCTTGAGGATGTATACGAGGTTCTCACTGTTCCCCAGAGACAGCCACCTGGCTGAAGTCTGGACTCTGTGGAAAGGATTGTCTTAGGAAGTCTTCACCACAACATACACTTGTCCAACTCAGATTCTACAGGTGAGGTCGTTTAGGAGAAAAGAAATATGTGGAGCTTATGGCCTGTGTGCAGGTCAAAGGAAAATAGTTCACTAACTTGTCTAGCTCCTATTTGTACAAGGGAATGGGATCATCAATTGGGTTGCCCAGTCCCTAGGTTAACAGGGGAGTTGAATGTTGGGGTAAGATTTGGGGTAAAATATCCAAAAGCCCTTTTTGAGCAGATACACTGCAGGACTTTTTTTTTTTTAATTCCACCCAAACAAATAAACTACCAACTGAACCAAAGACACCAAAGTATTACAAAAAGCACTAAATCCTGCTTAATAATTGCCTTCCAATTTCCTGAAAGAGGAAGGTCAACAAACCTGCCTTCTAGGACAAAGTCCAACCATAATAAATGAAGACACGGCTCCCCTTTGCTCTACCATATTAGATTGTCTTGTTAAAAACGTTTTCCCTTAGTTTCATTCAGGAAGCCAGCTCAAAATGTTCCTTCTGGGTACTGGTTTTCCTCCTCCTCCTCCATGAGCTCCTACTAAAAAGTACTGCCTGTTTTGCCAGAAACTTTCTGGTGAATTCTTTCTCCTGGGCCCTAAAATTACCTCTATTGGGGGTCTAAAACAAAGGAATAGTTTTAATAATGATACCCTATTTTAGCAAGCAAAAAAAGGTAATCAGACTTTAAAATTCAGATGCAGTCCTTTCGGCTATGTGAACTTAGGAATGCTTGAAAAAAACAGTAAGAAAAAAGGCATATAAGACCTGCATAGTTAAAGGAAAATATCATAGACATGTGATCATATTCGTTCTACAAAATGATGCAGATGATAATGTTAAAACATGTCTGTATGTCCAAGTGAACTAAATTAGGTCCAGCTTGCATATTCCCCCTTCCGTGTAAAACTGAGTATTTTTCCACTTTAATGTCCTGTACGAGATGGACGATTGATAGCAACTTGTTTTATTTGATCAACATTTTGTTGTTCAATGCTTAGAGTTTTTAAAACATATTCATTTCAGTAACCAGACTCTAGATGCACTATTAAGCTTTCTTTTCTCTTATCATTATACTTTGCCCCTTGTAATTCTAAAATCCTGGCTTGACTCAGCAAAAATATGGTAACAAATTCAATTTGCATTTTCTCCCCCATTTTACTTATATTTAAAAATCAGTTTACTTGTATTTCATTAAAATATTAATATGCACAATGAGTAAGTTTAACGTAGAATCTTTGTTTACTCCAAATTGCTGTTTTGTGCTATAAAAGTTGTTTACTGTAGAAGAGATCTATCTAGACATGAGTCCCCAGTGCAGGGCTCTGTGTTTTGAGTTAAAGCCAACATTGAGGATCCATGTTCCCCAAAGATATTGGTCATCCACAGACTCCTGAACACTCATTTGTGTTTTACATTGACTGAGGGGGTGTTTATGAGCAGCCTACCCACAGCAAAGCATCAGGTCCCTCATTGCCTGAGATGCATTGATCTTTGGAGGGAGAGTGACACAATAGTAAACAGAAGGTAAGGAGTCTCAAAAGTGGAAATATATCACCCCCATGAAATACCCATGGAAATACGCAGGCACCATGTGGGATCTCGATAAATCAGGATGGACATTCTTTGCACACTTCTTCCCACTTGTCACTATCTAGCATCCAAAGAACTGAGAAACCCTTAGGCAAGCAAAATTACTTTAGACTAAGCAGGCTGCAGATTCACTGACACACTCTGCTGGAACTGATCCCATTCCAATATTACGAATGCCTTTCTTCCAAATGGCCAGATATAAATGTCTGTCCCTCACAGCCTCTGCTCAGATAAAGAATAAAAAGTGGTCAAAGTTATAAGCTACTCTCTGGCAAGAGTAAGTCTTATCAACTTATCAAATAGGACTGGCCAAAGGGCCAGTGATACAGACTGATTTATAATTTCATGAATAATGAGAAAGTGAGCATGGCTTCGTCCAACCAAGAAACCCATATTCATAGGTATGTACTCATATACATAGATATGTATATCTATATATATATATACCCATATATATATATATATATATATACACACACACACACATATGTACATAAAATGGTTCATATACAGGAAAAAGTCAAATAAATCAGAATAAGAAAATTCTGATTTAACTGTGAATATGACATTGGCAAATGTATTTATTCATAAGTCAGGTAATCAAATTACCATGCTCTATTTCTTTGAAAAGCATCTCTCATAATATATATACATACATACATACATATATACATACATACATACACATACATATATATATACACATACATATATATATATTCCCTTATCCTGAAGGGAAACTTGTCAATGTTTATCTTTCGGGACTTAGAGTTTCTTAGTTTCCAATTAATCTGTTGGCTGGATCCAAACTCATACTAACCCAATGATTTAGGAGATATTTCAGATTATTATAATTTCTCTTCTTTTGTTTTCAGATTTTGACATTCCTTAATATTTCTAGGCATTTCCTGGCTAGTCCAGAACTTTACTGACTCTGGGACGTGTTTCCTGAAGTCCTGAGGATGCTGGTTATTGACTTGTTAGCCTATCCTAGCCAATGCCATATCTTCTGTGTCTAACACTTAAACAGCTTAAGCATCCTTTCAGATTTTCTGTGCTTTGATTCCCAGAATTTAATGTTCTGCTATTTATTTATAGTTTTCTTGTGACATGAAGCTTGCTTCTATTCTGTACTCTTTTGGCTTTGATTTCAAATTTCCAATAAAATATCTTCTGGGTCACTAAGCATGGGTGTGGCTAAGCATGATATAAATAGATTAAATGTCACTGTGGGGTGACTTATGTTGCAACTTTTACTAGAACCTTTTGGATTCATTCCTTCTTTATCCTGTTTATAATTGGGTGTCTGAATCATAAGGACAGTAGAAGATTGTCAGACCCAAGTCAAATACAAATCGCCTTCTTTGATGTGTTTACCTTAAGATAATATTTTTTGACTTCTGGAAATCAGCTCCACAGCCTTACTTCAGGTATGATGTTACTTTTCTATAGGTTCTACTTTTGTACACAAAATATTATTTTTGCATCAGTATAGTTTCAGTCAGAAAAGAAATCTGGAATTATAGATTAGGTTTGATGTGCCTAGTTATTTGTTTTATGTATAAAAGTAAAGTTTACACATATGTGTGTATAAATTGCTTTTTCTAATGTGAGCTCTCCTTATAATGTCCTTACCAGTAGCCTTAAAAAATTCATTCCTCCTAAGTTTAATTATGGAAAATGCCATATAGTCCTAAAATTCTCTATCATATGATTAGTGTATTGATTTTTGAATATTTTATTAAAAGGTATATTAGAATATCTATGGAGTTATATAATCAACGTTACTAGGATATCTGTAGTAGGCTTCCTTCAATGATTTTTAAAAAAATATTAACTTTTTTTTTAAGATTTCATTCAGTCAAAATTTCAAAAGATATCCTCATTTGGGCAATTTTGTTCAATGTCCTTAACCAGGAAAGTCTGTGTTATACTTAGAGTAGGGTCAGCTTCTATTACAAACTTTTTGATAGATTATATAAAATCTGATAGATTTTATAATAATCCTATTTGTGTATTTTTCTTCATAGAGGTCTCATTAGAAATCAAGATTCCTCAATATAAATATTGAATAGGCATTTTACATTTTCTAAGTTCTGCTTTTTAAAAGTATCTTTAGATATCTGATAATCAATCAAAGAGCACAAATGCCTTATATAATATGTCTCCCTAGGATTGTTATGACTTAGATTTAAAATAGAGAAAACCATAGTACACCATTGAAATTTTGTACAATAATATTTTTTCAATTGAAAACTGTTCATTAAGATTTTCTCTAAAGCCTGTGTTCTTGTGAATATTTATCTACCTGGTTATCACTGCAAAGAGCTGTCATCGCTTCCTTCGTCAAAGATACAATTTTTGAACAACTTATCGCTGTTATTTGTTAGGGAAATTTCTAGCAAAAAAACACATCTTTATAGTGATCATACATCACTATAAGGAAAAGCTTTTTTCAATACAATGAAAAAAATGTAATCTAATCAATAATAGAGTAACAACATAAAAAAAAAATCACCACTTCGTAACTCCAAGCAATATGAAAATACCAGGCAAGGACCATCATTGAATACTGAGTTACTTTAGTGATGCTTAGACTTGTCGCATGCTGCGAATGTGTGACATCACAGACAACTTGTTAACTACAAAGAAGAGATGACACCTCCCCATTGTTCTTGTAACTACCCCACTTCCCAACTGCCCAGTTGACTAATACCTGGTAATTTAGGCTCAACAGGAGACAAAGAGCCAACAACACATGCTGATCAATCCTTCAGCTCCCATGAACACAAAGGTCCATTTTCTTTATTCCGAATGTCAGTCTTGGTGTTGTCTTCCATGTGTTAAAACCAGTACCTCTAATAGTTAAGGATCACCAATTAGGAATCATTAGCGAAGACACCTGATGTGATACAAAAGAAATTATTGCTTTACCTTTGAAATATTCTTGCATCGTCTACGACCATACCTCCCTGAACGTGCCTGATCTTGCTGGAAATATTCTTGCATAAAATATTTAACCTATAATGAATCAAACATAGGTATAGTTATTGACATTTAAAAACCATCAGGCATAGGGGAACTCTCCATGAACAATCAACACATTTTGAATGTAGAATGTAATTGGTAGTCTCTCTTCAAAAAGTCATTATAAATAGAAAGGTAGAGGTATTTTTTATATTAGAGACTAAAAGAGGCTTAACCAAATGCATGTGACCCCGATTAGATATTTGATTGATTAGAAAAATCAATTATAAAACATGCAGGGGAAAATTAAAGAAACAAGAATATGGTCTAAATCAGAATTTAGACTATAGACTAAATAATTTGGAGTGCGATTTTTTGTAATTATGATAACAGTATTGTGGTTACAAGGTTGGTATCACTTGTGGAAAATCACTTGTGAAGTATTTAAGCAATAATTAACTTGATTTCTATAGCTGACTTCATTGGTGCAATTCCTTTCTCCCCCTAAAAGGGAAGTGTGGTAATTGGGTAAATAGAAAAAGCAAACATAAGCATATATTGATAATTATGGAATCAGATAGTAAGAATATAAATATTCATATTTATATTCATCTGGGTTCAAAGATGCAGAATCATGAAAAGTGATATTGAATAAAGGAAACAGACCTTTGCATTTGGCCCCATTGAGTTAAAGTTATTGTGGATTAGCCACCTGGGAATTTGAGAAAGGAAGCTGATGGAGATATATAAACTAGAAGCTTATGATGAACTGGTAGCCTCTCTGTTTCCCAGAAATTCCAAGGAAATGGCCTGGAAAGCTGGCCATCTTTGCCCCAGAGATAGACATGGATTTACCCAGAGCTGGGGCAGCAGAAAGTAGAAATCCAACAGTACTGGGGAAAGGATCGAGCTAGGTGCTGTGTCATTAAAATAGATGCAATATGTTAGCGTCGGGCACCTTGTTTAAACTTCAGAGCATAAACATCAAAGCCAGTGCTTCATCTATGCTTTCCAGCAGTATAAAATGCCCTTCATTGTCAGGATAAATCAAAAATTATGAATAGGTGGAAAATTTAGCTAATAACAGAATGCCAGCCCTACTCATTCATCGCTTATGCTTGCTAATATTTTCATATAAAAGTTAAATATCTCATTTCTTTACAGAGTAGAAACCTTTCTGAGTTAATGTTTACAATCCAAATGTAAAGACTAGACTTCTCAAATATTGCACCTTCATAATAATGGTAAATGAGACTGTAAGGGAACATTTCTGTGACAAATGAAATATCAGTTATTGTAAGTTATTGTTAGTTTCCTACTATAAAATAAAATCTGAGTATAAATATCCTGACATAGAAATTAGTGGAAATACATTCTTGTCTGTCTGTCAAAGAAAATAGTAAAATAAGAATGTTGCAGTCCTCTGATGATCTAAATTAGAGATTGTTAGTAATGCATATAGATGTGTCATTTTGGAAAGCAAGACTTAATATCATTTACCCAATATAGTGACTTTGACTGATCATTGCTACATAGTTCTAAATCATTCCATGCAAATGAATTGAATGATGTGTTAAGCAAGTGACTAAAACAGCACAGTTTCTCCAAAATCCAAGGTTTAGCCAAAGGTTCTAAGACTTGCTAAATCGGGGCATGCTTGCTAGAATCCTCAGAGGAAGTCTGGACATTCTTTCACACAGGGTTACCTGAACCACAATCTCAGAAGGGTGATTTCTGGTATTTGGCCTCAGGTTTTGATCACTTTACTGATTTTTGTAGTAACTGAGGATAATTCATAAATACTCAAAACCAAAGCAAAGAAGTGACTTGGTAAGATCCAAGAGAAAAAGTACTATAATTAGAAATAAAAACAACAGAATTCGAGATGGAAGAGATCAACCATAAATGACTCAGAAGAATTTGTGGTGGAGACAGGATTTAACTTTGACCTTGCAAAGTAAGTATAAATTCATCAGATGGCTTTTGAAAGGGAAAGACATTTCTGAAAATAATGAGTCTAAGCAAAATAATGTAGTAGAAGACCATGCACAAAACTGAAGAAAAGACCAGGAATCCCATTCACAGGGAATGGGGAGAGAAGTGATATTTTAAGGAATGTAGGCGGTGACTTTGAGTGGGGGCTATTTTCCTTTAGCAGAAGGCAATCTTTAAAGTCAAGAGGATTATATAAGATAAAAGCAGAGATTAATTTAAAGTACAAGCACAGTGTTTTCACTGTAAAGCTGTGGAACTTGGCGGGGGCACGATGGCTGTGCTCCCCAAAGCTAGGTTAACATGGGTGAGCTCACAAGCTGGTTAATTTATCTCTAAGTAGCCTCCTGTGTGTATCCCAATCTGTAGAGCATCTTCTCCTAAGTGCACCATGACCTGGAACATTTGGAAAGCAGAGAACTACCTACACAAACACTTTGATAGATGCAATCAACTGCCGGTTTTGGAATTTCCATTTCCTCTTATTTTCCTACATTTCCTAGAATGGTATAAGTAGAAAAGTGAAGCTTAAAATGTTAGTTAAAACAACCTACTATATTAAAACAAAGTACAGTAAACTATAGAAGAAGAAAACATTTCAATTTAATAAAATAAGTGAGTTTTCCTTTCAGATAAGTAACATTCCTTGAAAACAAAACTAAAGGATAGAAGAGGGTGAATGCTGAAGTGTGTATCTCTAATTAAATCTCCTTTTGTGTTTCAGCCAAAAGACAAATAAATGACTGGTCATTTATTAATTGCTCTGCTTCAGAAATACTCTATATAGAAGTTAGAAAAGAATAAACATGGTGAATATGAGATAGCTCTTCTGAGAAAAACCCCTGACAAGCTGGCCATTGGCAACTGTGTGGCAACTGGATTTGGGAGATGACCCAACCATACCCTCACTCATGAAAGTAGCTTACTGCGTTTAGAACGTTTGTGCTACGTTTCTGCTGAACATATTCCTCAGAATTTTGATATTTGCTAGACAAGAGAGTACCTGTGTAACCACGTCACAGAAGACCTCTGGGAATTGAATCTCTACCAAGCTTTCCTGTTAAATAACCCTTTATGAGTGTGATAACATCTTGTAGCTGCAGGAAATAGTATGTGTTGCATGGTTCCATGGGGAGAGGAACCTTCTTAGTTAGTGCTAATCTTCTTTTAGAATTTACATTGAAAGCTTTTGACCTTTGCTAAATGTGTTCTCCATCTTTTTCAGTAACAGAACTCAGTGGGAAAGCTGATGAAACTGAGTCTTCCCAGTGAATCACTTCCATGGATAGCCTTGTAGATGTTCCATACACAAGGACGGACGTGCTATATTTGTCTACAATGGTAGCACACTGGATACATGGAACCTTAACTTTTCCACATGTTTCTTATTGGTACCTACAGAGACATTTATCCTTCTTAGGTAATATTTCACTAAATAAATGTAAGATCATTTCTTTTATTGCTTATTTAGAAAAATTTGAACATGTTCAGTCTTTTGCTATTGCAAATACTCTTCAGTATCTCTGTATGAATGAGTATCTTTCAGTAACTTTCCCATGAGTAGATCTGTCTGTTTGGGGGAAAAAACCTGAACAGTATTGGCAGGCTAGAGGGAATGTACATTTTTCTTTTAATAGCTATTGACAGTTGTGTTCCTTATAAATTGGGTCCTTTTTACCTCCACATTATATGAAAGCATCTGTCTCTCTGATTTGTAACAAAAAGTTGATGTCAACTAATCTGAAAAGTGAGATATTGTAGCTTTAGCCAACATGTCTCTTCTTACTGAAGCTTGAAGTTGAGTATCTTTTTTGTATGTAAGATCCATTTTTCTGTTAACTATCCTATGCTTAGTTATTTTTTACTTTATGCTTGGAATTTTTCTTACTGACTTATAGGAATTTTTTACACATTAAGAAACCTAGCACCTTTTGTGGGATGTGAGTTGCAAAAATTTTCCCCTGGGTTGTTTGTCTATTGCCTTTGGTTATGGTAAATTCTAAAGCAGAAGTATTTTATGATTATATAAATTTTTGTGTTTGTTTGGATTTATGTTAAAAGGGGATTTCCTTGAGCCAGTTTTTAAATGTTTTATAAATAGAACATTTAATTCCAGACTTGAAACATGAAAGCAATACATATATGAAAAAGGGTACAAAATTTTATTTTTATAATGCTAAAATGTTTAGAACTCTATTTTAAGGAAGAATGAATTGGCAGGTTTCCATCACATTTGTCTTACCCATTCCTGTTCTACCATTAAGAACATCAACATTCCAAATCACACTTTCTAATACACCATATTTCAATTGCTCTGGCACTAGTGAATAAATAAATCTTAATTTCAGGCTCTAGTTGACATTTCACTGGCTATTATAAATTACTTGGATTCTTTTACAAGTGAATTTGATTTAAAAGCCTATAAAAGAAACTGATGGACAGAATATGACAGTAGTCAACCTCTATATTCACTATACACTTTAGACATGCATATCTGTGATCTCTTAATATTTGTCTGTGCCTTGAAGGAACTGCATATACTGTCTTTTTATGAAGTATATAATTTGTCTTTAGAGAATCCAAATAAAAACACAAAATGTTGTTCTATTAAAGTCTTTCTCACCCCTTCCTCAGTGTTTTCTACTTCCCTTTATTTCTCCATGTCTCCCTCCTACCCCTGTTCATACTCATTTCATTATTCATTCACTCACTCATACAGCCAACTATACAGCCTTGTCTTTCTGATTATTTAGTCAACTATGAAAACCTACCAATTCATAAAAATCAACGGCAAATATTCTCAATATTACTCCCAAGTACTATTCCTCATAGGAATTGATCCCTCAATTTAGTCTACATCTCAGTCCACCCCTGCCCCCACAAACAGTCATAAGTCAGTGAATAATAAAGCCACTGGTAGGTAGTTCACTATATCTCTTACCATTAAAATATAATTCTCTGCCTACTTTGTTTTTTTTAATGTTTTAGTGTTGCATTAGTTTTAATTTAAATAATTTATATATATATATATATATTATATATTTCACATCACTGTGATCCCCAGGCATCACCCACCACCTCCCCTTTCTGGTCACTCCAGCTGCCCCCTCCCAGGTGTGTACTTTCATTTGGTTGTCCATATATTGGTGAAACCATCTGGTTTCTCTATTTTTTCCTTTGACTTGTTTCTGTCAATATGATTTCTTCTAGGTACATCCATGTTACAAAAAAATCACCATTTTTTTAAAATTGATTTTTAATTGATGCATAATATTCCATTGTTACATATACCACATCTTTTTCAACCAGTTGCCTGTCTTGGGGCATTTGGGTTGTTTCCATGTCCTTGCAATTATAAATAGTGCTGCAATATACATGCAAGCACAGATGTACCTTTGTACCCACATTGAGGTCTCCTTTGGATAGATTACCAGAAGAGTGATTGCTGGGTCAAATGGTAGTTCCATTTTCATTAATTTGAGGGTCCTCCACACTGCTTTCCATAGTGGCTGGACCAGTTTACATTCCCACCAGCAGTGTAAGAGTCTTCCTTTCTCTCCACATACACATCAGCATTTGCTATTGTCTGTTTTTTGGATGTGGGCCATTCTTACTGGTGTAAAGTGGTATCTCATTGTGATTTTGATTTGCATTTCCCTGATTGCTGTGAAATTGAACAGTTTTTCATGTGCCTGTTAGCCATTTGAACTTCCTCTTTGGAGAAGTGTCCTTTTAGATCTTCTCGCCATTTTTTAACTGGGTTTTTGGCTTTGTTTTTGTTAAGTTGTGAGAGTTCTTTTTGTATCTTTGTTATCAGACCTTATCACTTGTATGGAGGGAAAAGTTTTTCCCACTCAGTTGGGATTCTTTTTGTTTTTTCTGTTGTCTCTTTTGCTGTACATAAGCTTTTCAGTTTGATGTAGTCCCATCTGTTTATGTTTTTCTTCATTTTATTTTTGTCAGCTATAGATGTGTCCAAAAATGGATTTCTGAATTGTAACTCATGAGGGTTTTGCCCAGGTTTTCCTCTATGTATTTTGTGGTTTCAGGCCTTATGTCCAAGTCTTTTATCCATTTTGAGTTACTTTTTGTACATGGTGTGAGGGAGGTAACTTGGTTCATTTTTTGTAAGTCTAGATCCAGTTTTCCCAACACCATTTATTGAAGAGGGTCTCCTTGTTCCAGTGTAAATTATTCACTCCTTTGTCAAAGATTAACTAATCTTTCAGGGGATTCAGTTCTGTTCCATTGGTCTGACTGTCTGTTTTTGTACCGATACCAAACTGTTTTAATTACTATGACTTTGTAGTATAGTTTGAAGTCTGGAATAGTAATACCTTCAATCTCCTTTTTTTCTGGTGAGATTTTTCAATATTCAATGTCTTTTGTTATTCCATATGAATTTCAGTAATTTTTGTTCTATCTCTTTGAAGAATGTCACTGGAACTTTTAAAGGGATTGCATTGAATCTGTAGATTGCTCTTGGTAGGATGGCCATTTTGATGATGTTAATTCTTCCAATCCACGAGCAGGAAATGTGTTTTAATTTCCTTATGTTTTCTATTTCTTTTACCAGTGTTTTCAAGTTTTATTTGTGTAGATCTTCATGCACCACACTGAAAAAAATTAAATACCTGGGAATAAATGTAACAAAACATGTGAAAGATCTACACAAAGAAAACTTCTCTGCCTGCTTTGAAGAGGATTAGATGCTCACAAATTTGGTTCGGCTCACATAAATGCTCAAATGTGAGCATTTAGTTAACAGGATCATCTTGACTATCCTGAAACTATTCTCTCCTTTTTAACTTATATGTTCCCTTCTTCATTTAATAAAAAAAAAAAAAAACTTTCTCATTCTATCTTCTCTCCCACCTAATGTTATTTTTCTAAATTGCTTTTTCATCCATTTCTAACCATGATAAGTTACTTAATGCCTGAACTTTAATTAGTGGGTTTTCACATCCATTCTTGTATTCTTTTCAGTCTTTGAACTTCATTTATTTTGTTTTTGTGAAAATGTCTAATGTCACTGAATTTTTATATACCTTAATGGAACATAAATCCTAAGCTCCTAGGCAAAATCACTGTAAGTAGCTCCCTTTATATTCACTGTTTATTGAGAAAAGAAATGAACAAACATCAATGCCCAATCACCCACTAGAAATTTTAAGTACATAATTGCATCTTCCCTTAGAAGAATGAATGAAAGGGGTAGCTCAGATAGAAATAGTACATGTACTATTCTAGAGCTAAAATATGTGCAAGTCAGTGTTTGAACTTCTATATTGCTTGAAGCGATTTTCTTTTTTACTGCATCACCCAATATAGACTTTTGTTTTTACTAGATGCCAAACATTGAAATTTTTGTCTGTTCCACATGTCTATGAGCCCTTTGGTCATTTATTTATGTTAATTCTTTGACTCTGAAGAAAAATTTTTTTTGTTTTCTATTGGTTCTTTTTGAACATAGTAAGTACACTCTAGAACTTTGATAGATTTGTTGAATATTGTCTTTCTGACCTATACTGAGTTGCTTATGTGTTCCAGGTGACACTGTTACATAATTATTTTAGTTCCTCTCATTTGGAAAGCATATATACTGATATTAAACTCTCCATTTCCCAACTTTATTTGTCTTGAATCAATATGCACTCTCCATTCACTCAAGGTTCATTGTGAGGTTTATTCAGAAAGTGACTCATTATTTCTAGTTTCACAGCATTATCATTTGTAAGACTTCACCATTGATCTTAATAGCCTCAACAAGCAAGAAACAATATTGAAATGTCATACAAAAGCAAATTCTTCAATATAACATTATACTATTAAAAAGATAATTGAAAATTTTGTGAGGATCATTATCCCAACATCATTTATTCTGAAAATAATTGTGTATTTAATAAAAGTTTTAAGTTGTTCATGGGATTAGAATATTGATATTCCTAAAATTCATATCCTTAATATGCAATAGAATAACTCAGTCATACTCCAGAATTTCTTAAAGGTTATCACATAAATCCTGGTAAATAAAATTCAGATGCTTAATGCTAATAGGCACACCATCAAACATAATTTAGTTGTCATAAATTAGAATAATTAGTGACTCAGCCTGAAATTAAATTCTTTTTCTTTTTTTTCCAGAAATTTCTTCCAACCCCTTCCATAATACTTGGCGAGTGTCTATGTCATTTCTGCAACCATAGATAACATGATTTTATTGAAATGAATGCAGCCTTCATTGTGTTTTCCCTTTTTAATTCAAAGTACTGTCAATTTACATAGAATATTTTGGTTTTGGCTTGGTCTTATCCTCGATTAGCTATAGTAATATGAAACAAAAATCGAATCTTCAACTAAGTGTCCTTTCTGCTTTTCATAATTTTTATTTTAACTCACTCATCTATAAAATGAATTCTTGGACTAGATGATTTCCAAAATCCTTCCAACTTGAACATTCCACGTGCTTCAAATTGATGGAAAATAGTGTACTGCCCAAGCATAGAAAACAATTTTCAGGCTCAAAGACAGTTCAAAATTTCAAGCCCAACAGCTACTGTTAAAAATTTTTGTCCAGAGTTTAAATCTCACTATATGAATAAGGACATTTCCATTACAAAGTGCAACAAATTCTAATGCAAATGTATTATTTTCATCATACAATTAAGTAAAGAGACATCAGATATCAATGTTGACTTTTAGTTTAATTGAGAGTTAAAAGTTAAGAATGCTTAAAAAGTGGTAGCTGAAATTTGCTGTAGAGTCATTGCACAGCTGCCTTTCAATCTTTCTTGACAGTTTCCTCTCCTTCTCCTCACCTAGAATCTTCCGCTGAAGTAACGTGTCATTTATCACAAGGGAAAACTCCTACGGCTGTTTCAGGAGAATTCAGTCAGGTTTACAGCTCACTCTTTTTGTTTACTATATTCTTTGATGTATTCCTTGGCAGATGGTAAAAGCAAAGTAATTAAGGAATACAGCTTTATTACTGATTATGGATCTGTTATTTATCTTCAGAAGGTAATTTATAATCTGACTCTAAATACCATTAGCCAAAGCAAATGTTTTATTTACACATTCAACAGGACAGTAACAAGATATTAAGGTGCACTGCATGAAAACAGAAACACAGTCATGTGAAATTTTGACATTCACCCTCAATCCTCAAATTTTTAAGTTCTGAAATAAAAATAAATAAATAAAGTTGTGGAACTTCATTTCCTCCTTGTCAAGGTGATATCAAGACAAGTGAAAAAGAAAGAAAAGAAGATGAATAAGGGAGCTTTTACATGACAAGAGAAAGGAAAAAAATAAAGGGCAAAAGCAGAATTTGTCTAGGAAACTCCTCATGAGAGACAAGTTGTCCAAGAGCAATTAAGTTCACTGACCCAGACAAGGAGGAGGGGAAGATCAGAGCGTGTTATTCAGAGAAATCTTAGCTTGTATGTGCTTGTTGTAAGGAAGAACCAGCCAAACTATACAAGGGAATGAGAACATGTCTAGTTTCCTTTCTAAGGAAAGCTGTTGATGAACATCATAAGATGAGTGCACACTAGTATGGTTATCGGGGATGTCCCAGTGAAACTTAATCATCACTATAACATATCAAACTTGAAAACAGCATTTAGAGGCACATGTGTCTCTCTTGCAATATGTCATGTTATCTTTTCAATGACTTGAAATTTGTATTTTTCAAGTGTTCAAACTATTTATTACTTTGTTTAGTAATTACCTATATGTGTACTACAATTTAAATATGAAAACCCCATTACCCCACCAATGTCCAAACTGTCCTTTAGTATATGGTCACCTCACCACATATCCAATCAATCTGAGTTCAGCAACATGTGCTCCAACACACAGGGCATTCTTCTTTTCCTCCTTTGGCAAGTTTCAGCTTTTTCCAAGCATGTGGTCAAAGGCATGATGTGGTCTTCTTGCTGTATTCTTCTTACTCCAGGTAGTAGAAAAAAACTCCAAGATACAGGAGCCAACAAAGTCCATTTACTCAGGCCTAGCTCACAACTGCTCCACGTCAACTACATATAACAAACTCCAACATGGAGTTTGAACCTCCAAACTCCTTAACTCCCTTTAGCACACATACACTAGGCTCACGCATGCTAAAGCCATGAGTTTATTAGTCTGGGCCATCAGCTAGACCTAGGTCACCCTAACCATGAGGTCCAGACTCACATTCTCTTTCCAAGCTGCTAAATCCCAAAATGGCTGATGAAATGACTTGAAATCTGCAAGAGTGGTTTTTAGGTGACAGAAAAATTAAGAGGAAGATACAGACATTTTCCATATGCTCCCTCCTCTCCTATATACATCTCTCCCATGGCACATTATCAATAACAAACACCAAAATGCTAAAGTTGTTCCAAATGATGACCCTGCAATAAAATGTATTACTCAGAGTCCATAGTTTACAGTATGGTTCCCTCTTGGTGTTGCTTATCCTAGGGGTTTGCATAAGTGTAGGTTGACTGACTTATCCCCACCATTACAGTGGTATACATGCAGCATATTTTCACTGTCCTGACAACTACTCTGTTCTCAATAGTCAGCCTTCCCTTCTTTCTAACAGTTGGAGACCACAGACCTTCTTATTCTCTACATAGCTGTGTCTTTTCCAGAAGCTCATGAGATCTTCCAGAAGATCACACCATAGGTAGCCCTATTGGGTCAGCTTCTTTCACTTAGTAATATGCGGCAATGTTCCTAAATCTTTTCATAGAGGAGGGAGTTATTAATGTATTTTATAAGAATATCATAGAAAATAAAAATGATAACAGTGAGGCTACTGGAAGAATAGCGGATTCATTTCTCAGCCTCAGGGCAAGTAGTATTAAGTAGACTGGTATGCAGAATCACATTCTTATTTTTTCCTGAAGGGACCACTTCACCAGCTTCACTTTTAAGCTTTTTGTTTTGTTGTATCACTCTTGACAACCTTTATGTTTTAGTGTAATGCAAAATTATGTGAGTATACATATGACTATGGTTGTTTAACAGTTCAATAGAGTTACATTAAGTGATATGAACAAAAACAATAGCAGAGATTAAGGCACAAAGAGTCTTTCTTCTGTACATTTTGTGGAAAGAATAAACTAAGGCAAATTAAGCTTGAAAGTATCTCCTCTCCATGCCTCCCCCGGGTGGATATTTATTTGTACACATCTACATAGCAGAAGTTACAGTAGATGTAAGAAAAAGATTTCCAGGAGCACTTGGGCATGCTGGTAATCTACAGAACCAGGATTTCCATTCATTGTTACATATGAGATATTTTATTTCCTTCAACCACGTCATAATAACCAGTGGTGATGGGTCTCAGGATGAGAAAGACATTGGGGAATTTTTGGATGTGGGGCAAGTAGCCAGTTCTTTCTTGTGCCATAAAATGGGGCAGTGACTGTCCACACTAGCAGATTTTTTATCATATATATATAAGAATATATATATTTATTATATCATTGTATTCCATAGGGTTCTCGCACCACCTCATCACCCATAAACCATCCACACTTGCAGATTCGTCCTCTGCAGAAACTAAAGCCCAGCACTAGCAGATCATTTGTTTAAAAGCATATGACATTCAGATTTTTTTTTGCAATATACCTCTAAGTTTCTATATGTTAGCAATCAATTCTTATAAGCCAGTGCAGTTCCATAAAATAAAGCATATGTTCAGCTGAGCGAATGCCTAAATCAATGGGTCACTTCAAAACCACAAGGTAGGAAGTTGCAGGTATCAAAATTGAAGAGAAAACTCTCAAGGCTGAAGCCACTTTTGATTCAAGTTGTGTTTTCCTGAAGAAATAACTCAGAGAAACTACCTTCTCGTGCCCATAACCCCCTGTCAGAAGACTCGCACACATACAAGCTGAAAACGATCCCTACTAATAAGTGCATGGAGTGACTAGTACATATCAGACAAGGACAGCTCCCACTGCTTCCTTGCATGGATCCAGCCACTATGAAGAACTGTGTGGAGGACCCTCAACTACTGAAAAATGGAAATCTTATTCAATCCAGAAGTCCCACAACTGGGAATCTCCCCAAAGAAAACTACACACTAAATCAAAAGGATACCTGTACCTGGATATTTATTGCAGCACTATTTACAATAGCCAGGATATGGAAACAGCCCAAATGCCCCAAAACAGATGAATAGATGAGAAAGTTATGATATATGTACACAAAGGAATATTATTCTGCAATCAAAAAAGAAAAACATGTCATTTGTGGCAACATGGATGGATCTAGAAGGAATCATGCTAGCAGAAATAAGACAGAAAGTTAAAGAAAAATATGGATGTTCTCACTTATGTGGGGATTAAAGGGGATAAAAGCAAATGGACAAGAAAATTTAAAACTAACTGTCAGCATAACTGGAGCATCGAGCAAGAGGCGGAGGAGGGTAAAATGAGGGGAAGGATGGGCACAAGAGATTAAGATGGTTCATAGGTGACAAGGTGGTGGGAAAGCCTCAGGTTTCCAGTGATGTAATATGCATTATTGTGAATTTGTGCAATCAATTTAAAAAATAAAATTTAAATATAGATACATACATAAAAGCATAAATAAATAAACAAATAAATAAATAGTTCTCCCAGGGCCATGAGTAAGAGGATGAGGGCAAACTAAATTGGAAGGTAATAACGTAGATAGAAGCATCTAACAGTTACCTGCAAGGGTGAAGATGTGGGATATACTAAAGTCATATCACACAAAGGAAGTTGCACAAGCTCAGCCGTTTTTTACCATTTCTTTTAAAATTCATTTTAAAAATCTAACTTTGATTGTAACTAATTTGTCTTTAATAGGCTATGAATTCCTGTTTTGCCTTGTTGCTCAATATGGTCTCACTTTATTAGTAGTTAGCACAGTATATCTCACAAGGCAGATATTATGCTAAACTGATAAATTCATTTGTCATTTCAGAGACAGAGTCGATACTAAAATGCTTTTCCTCAATGTAACTTTTTCTCTATGAAGACTTAAAAATCCCACAAGTATCTTAAAACATTTAATAAAAATAAATAAATAAATAGGAAATAGTAGGGAAAATGTGTTAATCCAGGTTTGTCTTATTTCTAATTAGTTATTTTAAGTTCAAAACTAGTTTTAACCGACATGAAATTTGCTCTACTTTTCCGCAAAAATGTCGGGAGCAGCGGGAAGAAGATAGGGGTGAGCTGTATATAACAGTCTTCAAATGTGTATTTTCTCATGCATATGGAAGAGTTATAAAAATAGCATAGTGCTTCCCCTAATGTTAGCAGATTGCGTAACCATTATGAAAACTAAGAAATCAGCCTTGTTACGATTCTGTTAACTAATATGTAGGTTATATTTGAATTTCATCCCTTTTTCTAATTTTTTCTTTCCTGTTCAAGGACATAATCCTCATTTAGTTGTTGTTTCTCCTCAACATCCTGCCATCTTGAACACGTCCTCCATCTCTCAGTGATGCTGACAATATTCAGGTATTTTGTACAATGTCCTTTGATTTGGGCTTGTCTGATGATGATACATGCTTAGATTAAGTTCGTGCATTTCACATATACACACTGGAATATTACTCGTCAATTAAAAAGGACATATTTGATGAATTTATGATAATATGGATGTACCTAGAAGAAATTATATTAGCAGAAACAAGTCAGAAAGAAAAAGAGAAAAACCAAATGGTTTCACTAGTATGTGGGAAATAGGAAAAACAAACAAAAGTCCAGGAGGAAAAGTCAAAACAAGCTAAGAAACAAACTACAGTGCACAACTGAAGGGGGGGATAAGTGGGAGCGGTCAGGGAAGGGAGGTGGTGGGTGACAATGATGTTATATGTGTGTGTGTGTGTGTGTGTGTGTGTGTATAAACTAAATAAAAAAGTTCATGTGTTTTTACAAGAATAACACAGAGGTGATATTGAATCTTGCAACGCTTCCTATCGTAGAATGGTTCTTCCTTTTTAACAATTGCTGGTATTCCAGTCCTCTGTTTTGGGGCATTTAGGTTGTTTCCATGACCTTGCAATTATAAATTGTGCTGCAGTAAACATCCGGGTACAGGTGTCCTTTTGTACCCACATTGAGGTCTCTTTTGGGTAGATTCCCAGAAGAGCAATTGCTGGGTCAAATGGTAGCTCCATTTTCATTAGCTTGAGGGTCCTCCACACCCCTTTCCATAGTGGTTGAACTAGTTTACATTGCCACCAGCAGTGTAGTAGTGTTCCTTTCTCTCCACATCCTCGCCAGCAATTTGTGTTGCCTGTTCTTTGGATGTGGGCCATTCTTACTGGTGTAAGGTGGTATCTCATTGTGGTTTTGATTTGCATTTCCCTTA
>PVHY01002298.1:77333-130429 GCA_004024945.1 Uropsilus gracilis | reverse complement strand
TCACCCGTCGGGCCTTTCCCCTCCTGGGCTTTGCTCAGACAGAAAAGTGTAGCCAAATTAGGTAACTGCAAGGCCCCAAAGGCCCCAAGCACTGCTGGCCTAAGACCCAAACCTTCTAGATTTGAAACCTAAATTGTGGTGATCCTTAAGTCATCTGAGTCTCCTTGCTTCATCCATGGAGGGGTGTATGAAGCCAATTCTTGTCAGAAGACCCTAAATAGTGCTGCTATGATGCCACAGCTACATTAGCAAAAGGAAATCTTACTCTTTTAGAAGTGGCTGGGGAGGAGGCATGGTTCCCAAGTGTCAGGAAAGTCCCTCTTGACTCTTTTTCATGCAAGTAGAAGTGAAGCAGCAGCTGTGGGTGGTACAAGTGTGACTTGGCACCAGGAGGTCATGGACCCTGCCCTGCCAGGACCCACAGCCCCGCTAAGGAACCATGCTTGGACCGAGATATGGAGGATAAATGTGTGTGATGGGGCCAGAAAGTTGGGAGAAGCACAAAGTAACATCTGGAGTCCTGAAGAGCAGAGAAGTGGCCTGGTCAAGAATGGACAGGGGGGGTCAGTACAAAGGCTGCTTTGACCGAGATGCAAAGGCAGAAGCCCCCATGGTGAAAGTTTTGGTACATTAAGGCCTCTGCCCTTTGTTTTGAGAAAAAGAAAAAGAAAGAAAAGGATAAACTTTTTTTTGGTGTTTATTGATTTTTATTGATTGCACACACACACACACACACACACACACATATAATTACGTCATTGTGTACCCAGAGGTTCTCTCATCTCCTTAACACTTGTTAACCATCTTAATCTTTTGTGCCCTCCCCACCCTCTGTTTTTTCCCTCCTCCCCCTCTCTTGCTCTATGGTTCGGTTTCTGTTGGCAGGTTAAGTTTTTTCTTATCCATTTGTTTGTTTTTTCCTGTATCCCTCATATAAGTGAGACCATCCCATATTTCTCTTTTTCTTTCTGGCTTATTTCTGCTAACATGATTCCTTCTAGCTCCATCAATGTTGCTGCAAATGACATTGTCTTCTTTGATTGATGCATAGTATTCTACTGTGTACATATACCACATCTTTTCTAGCCATTCATTAATTTGGGGCATTTGGGTTGTTTCCATATCATGATAATTGTGAACAGTGCTGCAATAAACATGCACATCCAGTTACCCTTCTTAATAGTGATTCTGTGTCCTTTGGGTAGATTCCAGTAGTGGGGTTGCTGGGTTGAATGGTAATTCCACTTTCAATTGCTTGAGGGTCCTCCACACAGCCTTTCAGAGTGGCTAGACCAGTTTGCACTCCAACCAACAGTATAATAGTATTCCTTATCCTCCACAACCATGCAAACACTTGTTGTTGCCCTTTTTTAAATATGGGGCATTCTTACTAGTGTAAAATGGTATCTTGGGGTGGTTTTGATCTGCATTTCCCTGATTATTAGTGATGTGGAGCATTTAGAAAAAGAGAAAGTTGTAGTCACTGTGAGTTTAGGCAGGGAAGTGACAAAATGAAGCTTTGAAAAAGCCAGGCTAGCTGGATGTAGTGTGGAAAAAGGCAGCAAGTAATGGGAGTGGACAGAGAGAAGACATGAAGTGGTTTCCATCACAGGAGAGATACTCCTGCTCCTACTAGTACTGACAGAGGGTTTAAGTGGACTCATCTGAGAATACCTGGTAGGAAAATCAGCAGGGGCTGTCTGTTTTACCAGCAACTGAGAGAACTATGTCAGTCTGGTGATTTTCTCAAATGAGTGACTTGGATCCCAAGATTAGGATTTTGATGTGACTAAGCTAAAACCAGCTGCCTTCTGAATAGAAATATCAAGGAGTCAGTTCTGCATGTGTCTGTGGAAGTGAGAAGAAAATTCTAGATGATCCCAATGTTCACGTCAGATGTCCAGAGGAAGCCATGGTCCAGAATGAGGACCCTGGAGTGACCCTGGGGGAATATCTATATTCAATGCTCAGGACAACACACCTGCAAAACTCATGCCAATAAAGCAAGGAAGGGAACTGGGAAAGATATGATTCAGCAGCCAAGAAAAAGAGTAGATCGTTCACAACGTCCAAAGTTGCTGAGAAGTACATAAAAATAAAAAAAGATGCTTTCAAGGCTGTACTGGTAAATAAAGATGAAAACACTGAAAAGTCAAATATGACAGAATATAAAGACAATGAATGAATGGAGGGGAAAGATATCAGCGAGGAAAGTTAAAGGTTTACTACCAGTTAAAATTGAAATTATGTTTAAGGAAGATTAGATTATTTGCAACTAACTTGAAATCCCAGCTAGGAATTCTAGATGCCAGGAAAAACTACAGTATTGTAAGACATTAGGAGGTGCAGAATAAGGCAGCATGATGTAGGCCCTGGGGACCTACATCATGACCATCAAGTTCATGGTAACTGAGTTAAGGAGTGATTGTGAAGAGTGAGGAAATGAGGCTTCACTGGACTCAGTGGCCAAACCATTAACAAGGAGAAGATGCCAAAAGCAAGGAGATTGGCCTGAAGAAGGAGACGGAAAGTAGGTGTGGGGTTGTCAGCAGGGATTGGAAAGGTTGCATCCGAGGAGGAGAGGAGGGTGGTGGCCAGGAGGTATCAGGAGAGATGAGACACCAGGTGCTGTTGCACAGCAGAGTGGAGCCTGTTGGCACTGTGGGGCGGGAGGGTGTGGGTGAAGATCCTAAGGGTGCCCTGAGTTTAGAGGACTTAGTTTCCACAAATTGGCAGGAGCAGGAACCAGATGGGCAGGATTGGAGACAGAAGAGGGAGAATCAGAGAGGAAAGCAGCTGGTAGGCCTGTGTGATGGAGCGCAGTGCTGAGGGGGTGGGCCAAGACAAATGTGCTCAGTGGAGCCTAAGGAAGGGAATTTGTGGTTATCTTGTTTTGTCTTGCAGTGTGTTTTTAATAAAGAAGACTTGTGTATAAAGAAGTAGGAATGACCAATAAATATGAAGAAAAAAGAGATCAATTACAGTAGTTAGCTAACATGCTAATTAAGATCTTGAACATTTTCCACCCCTCAAAGTAATGAATGCTTTCCCCAGACACACCATTTAAGATGAAAAATAGGGGCAGTAGACACAAAGCATGTTTCCTTGCTCTGTCACTGGTTGCTCTGTCATTTTCATGGCACTTCCCCTCCTCCCCTTGTCCCAAATACACCTGGCTGTTTCTCTGGGTCCCACTGCAGGTCCTGGATTTCTCACTTCCCCTGTGTGGTGTCTGTGGGTGTATCTGCCTCAGATACCTCTGGTCCTGGAAGAAATCCTTAGGACTCCAAAAGGCTACCTTAAGTCCTGTTTTCCTTGCCAAGCAGGAGGGCACAATCAGTAACTACTCTATAATGATCTGAGATCACCTCTGCTGTCAGATAGAAGAGGCTAAGGACCCACACTCAGGGTACAGAAACAAGCACAGTGAGCACAGAAAGTTAACACACTGGATCAAGGGACCCAATCACTCACACACAGCTCATGAACTGCAGAACCCAACCCAGCCTCCATCCACCACACTATCTTCCTTTCCTAAGTCCATCCCTACACTGCCCCTAGGCCAGAAGCTGGTAGAAAGATGTCCCTAAGGGAAAGACAGGGCCCACCTGACCCAGCCTTGGGTCAGTGCCTCGTCATGGTTCTACTAGGCATTTCCACTTGCTGGATATCACAAGTGTGCTAGTAACAAATGTCTCCTTGAGTGGCTGGAGGTGCCACGGCAGCTGGTCTTCACAGAAGGATGGATGGGCCAGCTGGGCACAGATAGGTGTGGAAGCTGCCTAGGGTTAGCCTTCCACCCCACCCCCACCCCCCAGTCCTTACTGCAGAACCCTCCTCAACTTGCCTACTTCACTCTCCTCCTCACCACTGGTGCTCAGAAAGGGTGGAGAGAATGAACTTTTTGGTCTCCTCTGGCATAACAGGCTCTAGTTCCAAGATATTGGGTGAGGGTGATCCCATGTAGCATCATCCATGCTACTGTTTCAAGTGTTTTCAGTATGTTATTCAGGAGTAATAGCTTAAATTAGTACAAGTCCATCAAAACACATTGCATAGAAAAATAGAGAAACCCAGAAAGACCCCTACCTGTCTAACAATAGCCAGAACTTCAATGGGGATATAAGGGACCATTCCCCAGTCTTCCTACTGCAAGCCCACTCGAAAGTCACACCTATGAGTAAGGGTGATGGCACAGGGTGGTGCTCAGGGCCTCCCAGGTGCTTCCCCGAAAATGCCTATCCCTTTGCCCAAGGCATAGAGCTTCTCTGCATGACACTTCAGACTGGCACAGAGGAACTCCCTTCTCTCCAGGACTGGCTGATCTCCAGTCTCCAGTTTCTTTTCTTTTCTTTTTTTTTAAACAGAAACAATGCAATTTTCTGTCTGTTGTCATTTCCTAAGAACACTTATGAGGCAAAGTCTGTGCCGTAGTAAACAGCCTGGGAAGCCAAGTGCCTCTGGCTCTAGCAGACATGTCAGGCGTGATTCATCTGGTGAAAATTCTCTTTCTAAAGAGGGAAAACCAGGTTAAACAAGGATCTGCACGAAGTTGTCTTCCTGTTACAAACAAAAGCAACAAGCCCAGCCCGTCAGGACCAGCTGAGGAGAGCACATGACATGTGGCATACACACTACTCTCCCTGATCAGGTTTTTTGGAGAAGGATAAGATGATGGTGGTGATGATGATGATGATGAAGATGGTGGTGATAATAAGGATAATGGAATAATGGGAGGAGAAGGAGGAGGAGGAGGAGAATCTTCTTCCAGAAATGCTTAAAATTCCCCAGTGCAGAACCTTCTCTATTGGGAAGCAATAATGTCCTGGCAAGGCAGTGTGGTCAGGAAGCTTCTTAGTCCCTAGTGGGCTGGGGCAGGAGGGGAAGGCGTCTTTAAGGGAATGAATGAAATACAGTAAATTCCAAGGGGAGCTGAAGCTGGAATCATGACTTCGAGAGGAGCTGGGAAATGGGGAGGGGGAGGTTAGAAGGACATAGGGAGCAGATAGCAGAGGCATGGACAACATCTGAATTTGGATGTCAGAAACAGAAATGTTAGAGTGCAGTGGAGATTTTGAACATGATAATTTTACTTAGGGCCAAGATCAGCAATGAAAGTATGGGTTACTAATTTGGTAGAATCTAAAGAAACTGTAATTGTCCAACCAACCTTTATCAACCTACCTACCCTGGTAGGTCATTCCACCTGGACTATGATTCACACACCTTCTGGGGCAGCCTACATTTTCCTAATCTACTCTGCACTTTTTTTTTATTTTATTATGGTTCCTATCATTTTCAAATATACTCTCCAATGTATGAATTCTACCAATTATATGCTGAAGCCTCCATTCTCAGACCCCAATTACATCCATTCTAGAGGAGAGCAAAATTTTTATGCCTCTTGATCCACCCCCGGTCCATAGCACAATGCCTGGTACACATTATGTGTGCACAGCACTTGTGAATGAATGGCAGCTATGGAGTTACCTACCTTGCTGGGACCTGAACATGTGGTCCAAGCCGGTGGTCCACACCAAACTCTTATGTTGGGCCTCTGCTCAGCTGCTGCTCTCCACGTAGCTTTTCCTGCACAGACACAGATTCGGCCTTTGTGTCCAGACCTGGTGCTCCCTCTGCCAGTGATTGGAACCAGATGGAGTCTCGCCTGTAACATGACTGAGCATTGATTTCTGTTAAGTCAGTGAATTACCAAAATGTAGTCATTATAATCTATCTTCATCTTGGTGACACATTTGGCAAGCTGTTATAAACCAGGACTTGAAAAGTAAATGTGAATTTATAGACCTCTGAGCTCTGCCCACAGGACCCAACTCTGGCAGAATTATCATGTCTATTGAGTTATTACAACTGGATGATGAGCTCTTCTGTACATAATTTCTCTTAATGCTTGGGTATCCAGCTTTAACAGCTGGCTGATAATTCATCCTAGGGCCTCAGATTTGAAAAGACCCTTAAGGTCATCTAAACAAATTCCATCTGCTTAAACCAAAACCAGGAAATCTTAGCTACTACTCTTCTGCACCATGCCAAGTTCCTATGCAAAGAATTCACCCACCACAACAATAGTCCACACACAAAACAGATTGCCTACTCTTCAAAGCTGAGTAAGACCTTAAAAAACAAGAGGTTGAACAATTTAGCCCAAGCATGACAAGTGACTGGCAGAGTCAATACTGGAACCCAATTGTTTCTGACTCCAACTTATTTTTCCTAACCATGACCTTCACCACCAAATCTGGTCCCGGAACAAATTATCAATAGAAACCTAGAAAATTGATGATTCTTAGGCCCACAACACCCAAACCCATCAACCATTATACTATTAAAAAGTGACATCACCAGCTATGATTGCCTCTCAATATATGATGCAATTGAAAGTGCATCACATATATATTCCTGCCAAAAAAGAGTATGCATTTAATTGAGCCTTGGATATAACCACCCATTTTCAGGAAGCACAAAATATTAATAAAAACTTGTCTGGCAATCATCTAAATCAAAAACATAATGGACTCTATAGAATGATGACCCACTGTTCAGTTTTTTCAACAAACAATTTCTTGAAAAAAAAAATCACAGGACCTAAGAGACAGGGACAATAGAGGGCTTGTGTCTGAACAAGGCATCTGTAAAAAGATAACTTTCATGTAAATTTTTGCATGAATACCTCTTAATGGGTATTGTTTTAGGTGTGAAAATAGTACAATGATATGTTTTTTAAAAAACATTTCTCTGTTGGAATCAAAATATTTATGGGTAAAATGAGAATCTAGAATTTGCTTTGAAATACTCTAAGAATAAAAACAGTAAGGATATATTTCAAAAAGAATAACTGAATGTTGGTAATTATTGAAAGTGATGAAAAAATGAGACTTTGCTAAACAATTTGTTCTACTTTCATGTATGTTTAATACTTTCCATAGTAAAGTTAAATTTGAAAAGAAGTGGTGATGTCAGGATCAAAATTTTTAATTCAAGAGCAACATCATACTGGATGTGGAAATGGCCACTATTTTCCTTTGAGAAGCCTTTCCAATACAGAAGGAAAAAATTATTAACTTAGAAAAGCACAAGAGTTTTCCACAGTGAGAAGTTCCCCAGGAATATACTACAGAAACCAAAATACTTATGAGATAAAACCTGCTAAGTTTGAGAATATGTATGTCTAAAAATTTATAGTGAAACACTTAAATGCATATGATGAACTGTGGAAATATGTGTAAAGTACATGTCAGAAAAGCTCTGCATTACTAAATTTGAAATCTCTTAGGTAAGCAAAGAGTAGGTAAAAGACATGATGAAAAACCTTTGGAAAGGTGTATGGATGACCAAAACAAGAGGCCCATTTATTTTTAATAAAACCAGTGCAAATTAAAAAAACACACCAAGATCTATACTGTATTAATATAATTAACATTTGAAGGAATATCTGAGAGTCTCCTTGTGGACAAGGGGTTTGGAAATTGGCACACACTTCATTTTTACATCTAACAGTGCTACATGGATGTCCTCTCCTCCAGCAAACATCTTGTTGGTATTTGCTTATGCAAGTAAAAATCAGAATGAGGTTGTTGTGTTGACAGCTTTAAGCAGCTTTCTCAGTCACATTTACATGACTATTCTAGAACTTCAAGTGACACTTGACTCCTAGGGTTGGCCCTGCTCTTATAACTTGTTTTTTTGTTTTGTTTTTTATTCCATGAACTAAAGTTTGCACTTAATTCCATAGCTGAGATACTGAAATAGATCTATGAAGTTAAGTGTTTACTTACTTTAGTACATATGTTGCCTGTTATAGACCTATCTATTTACTGAGTAAATTTTGCACATAAGATTTAAAGAATAATAAAAATAGTCTTCTTCTGTCATGTCACCTTTTGAGTTTCAGAATCTTAATCTGTTCAGTGAACACACTAGGAAAACTTTAGAAAACAAACCCATTGGTCAATACTCAAGTTCTGAACCACAGTGGCAATTATTGTTCGGTTGTATGATCTAGGACATAAAGGTAGGCATAGACTCTCTAAAATGTATTCTTGGAACATTGAAAAATGATTTTCTCAAGCCTTAGATTGCTACACAGTTGACCTCATACTATAAGAGTCACAAGAGGGAACTTCACAAATTGCTGTGGACACCATGACCTAAGGGACAAGAGTACTGTCCAGTTGGCTTCTATTTGCATGTCTCCTGATGAGGGTAAGTCTGTGTATCAGGGGGCAGTGACCTGAGTTTCTCCTTCTAGAGTCACAGAGTTGTTTTATGATCAGCAACAGCAGGGACAGAATTATCCCTACCTATCCATTTAAAAAAAAATCACCTGAAGGTCTAAAATTCTTGATGTTTGAAGAAGCAGTTCCTTGGACAGAATAGCAAACTGAATAGCCCATCTGACAAACCCAATGATGTGTGCGAAAAATTTAAAGACCAACCATAAACAAAATGAAGGAGTCTATGAGCTACGGTGAATTTGAGGAAATTCTTTAGTTTACACGGATTAAAATCTAAACAATGCAATATTTCCAGAAATGTGAGGCATTGATTTGTCATCAGAAGAGGTAGGACTGATGTTCACTTTCATGATGGGAACAGACTCCTACCCCACCCTCCTTTCTTAGGTGACACTTAAATAAAAATTAAAGTGAATGATATCAAAGTAAAAGATAGCCATGGAAAGGTAAGAGGTGAGAGCTTGAGAGAATACCTTTTCAATATAACCTCAGATGCAGCTCTGAACCCTACTTCTCATTATGCATTCCCAGTGTGGCTCAGAAAGTAATGTCAAGGATGGATTAACAGATCAATGGATAATTGGTGAACGGAGACACATATCCCAGTTCTCAATTAGGGCAGCATATTAAATTCAGTAAAGAGGTCCAGGCTGTAGTGATCCTGGTCCTCCAGAAATTCTGATGTGTTAGGTATGTAGTCTGAACAAGGATATTTCTAAAACTCCACAAGATTCTGATGGGCACCCTGGATGGAGGGCAACTGGTCAGATGTGACAGTCAAATAAAAGCTATTAAAGGCAAGACTGATGATAGCGCATTTTTCAGTTTTTCTATTCCTAGGTTTCCTCATTAGTATAAATGAGGATGATGACAAGTGGAATCTCACATAACTGTCACCACAATAACACAGAATCATCAATATAAAAACACTTTGCAAATTCCAAAGCACTCTATAAGATGGGAGGATTTAGAAATAATTCTCAGTCCATGTCTACTGGCAAGTTACTTAACCATGCACCAGCCAGTAAGATGGAAAAAAAAATCTTAAATGAGAGGTCTAAACACAGCTTTACGCATTGATGATTTAGGGGCAAGTCAGGTAAAGTATCCGCTGATTGCATTCAAAAAAGTTTCAACATTTTATGAAGTTTTTCAAAATAATGAAGGTGGTGCACCTAACAGAATGTATTGAGTGACTCAGATGAGCGAAGAAGCTGTGGGTGGACACGAGGGTAGGTGAGGGGGGATGAGGATGGGCAAGGGAGGATGAGAAGTAATGAGGGAGGTTTGGGGAGGATGGAGGTGGGAGATATGTAAATAGGAGGGAAGTGGGGGGAGGTGAGGGACTGTCTGGACAGTAGTAACAATTTTGCTAGTATTTGCTCACCTGGATTAGCCTTCAAGTTTATGAACATCTAACATAATCTTGGGGTTTGATTTTTTTCAATTCAGAAGCCATTTAAAAATATATGCTCAGTAAATTTAAAAATATACCCGATAACACATTGTTTTGTTAATATATATGTGGATCTATGTCTAACATGTACGTTTGTATATAAGTTCATGATTGCTACAGAACCGGCATATATATGCAGAGACTTTTTCAAATACAGAAATATGTATTATTTAAAATTTGTATGTTCATTGAGCATCATTTTGTGCAAGAAGCTGAGAAAACAACTGCCAATTAATATAAGAATAAGGCAAAATCAAGCTCATATGCTTGATTTTGGGACAATATCAGAATCTTCTAGAACTAACAGACAAAAATTATGAAAAAGAATCTAAGGGGGAAATTTGTATATTATATACTACTATGTGATATTATTTCTTGATATCCAGAGCAGGGTCTCAGAGATGTGGTCCTCATGCCATGAACACTCAGCTGTGTAGGCTATGAAACATGGCCCCTAAATCTTCCCTTACTCATTAACTGTGTGGTCTTCACTCATTAACTGTGTTCAAAATAAATATAGATAGCAACAGTGAATTATTTTTCTTTAAACCGACGGTCACGTTTCTCGGTTTTGTCAAAGTTGCTTTAGCAAAATATTTTATGATCACCTGCAAAGAACTGAAATGATTCCTTCAACATGTTTTCCAAAACCTCAACTTTATTTTCTCTTTGAAATCCACGATGATCACCCTTTTGCAGACACAGAGTGCCTTTCCCTCAGAAAGCTCCTGTGGCCAAGTTGAGACATTTCTCTTCAGATCCAGGAAATGGTATTTTATGATTAAATTATTTTTGAGCAACACAGCAGTGCGTGTTTTATATTGCAGAGTTGTGATTTTCTAGCAGATGGCTTTGGCATTCTTCTGCTAAGGCAGTTTTAGTTTTCCAACCTCAGTTAAAATCTTTAAAATGTTTGCTTTGGAAGGAAGGGCTATGGAGGGAAAAGAGCCATATGCAATACCTTATCATTTAGGAAAATATTCCATGAAGAAACTGGATTTCATTACGGACTGTTTTGTGTAACCAAGCTACAGGTTTGGTTGCTACACACATCGTTAGGCTATTGCACAGAGTCTGCTTTTTGTTACCTAGGCTGCATGGTCAGTACCCCTGCATCTGTGCACATACATGCTGTGATTCATTACAATAACAGGAATTTGTTGCTGTTATGACTGAGATAAATCAGTTTTGTGGTCTGGGCAGTCGTTTTGATAACCATGGCTCCACCTCAAATTTGCTGCCTGGTCTTAAGTCATCTGTAATACAGTCCGACCGAAGAAGCAAACACATACTATATTTTCTTAGACATATATATATATATATTTTTAAAATGTATATATATATATATTTAAAATGTATATATATATATATATTTAAAATGTAGTTACTATAAGCCAAGAACCCAACTAGTACCTTTCTCTCCATTAATTTATTTAACCCCCACAATTTCCTTAGAGGGTTTAGCCTTCTCTTATCTGCCTTCCATGGAGGGATTGTTATCCTCAGCTCAGTAACTTGCCCCAGGCCCCCCAACTGCAGCACACTCAGGTTGGGTGTGGAACCCTACTTCAGAACAGCTGTTTGAAAACACTGTCTGGAACCATGTTGGTTCCAGAATGAGGGCTGGGGTCGCTCAGCAGATATTCCCATAAAGAGGCAAGGGAAGGGGGATGAACTAGCCTTGGTCATCCACACTTTTCTTCACCCACTGTTTAAAGCTTGAACTATGTCTACCACTGACCGTGGATAAACTGGTCTCTGCAAAGCTGGGTGGAAACCAACCAACACAGAAGTGGCTCCCTGGCCAACTGCTTCTAGTAGGAACAGTGTAAGTCACTTATCAGTCTCTTTTTATCCATGTTTGTATTTGTTTTTACAACAGAGTGTTATTTTATTTTCTGCAGGATATACTTTTCCAAAAAAAATTGTTCAAACAGAAAATTAAATTTACTGTGCATCCTACATTTTTGTTAGCTTTGGTTATCGTTACTAGCTGCTGACCTGTAGAGAATGCCTTTGGTCTCTTTAAATAGTGGGAAAGGTCGCACATAAGGAGAGTCTAGACTAGACTTTTTTTCTCTCCTTCCTCATTTGCTTTTCCTTGGAGTCCAGCATCACGTTCCACTTTTCACTCATCTTCCAAGATCCCACAGTGTGATGCTCCCTTATTTTCCTTCAGTCTCAGCTCATAGAGATCCTATGTCACATTTTCATGAGGTTTTCTCCACCCAGTCCTGTCTTGCTAAACCTGCAGGTCTACTGCATGATCTCCAAGGCCTGTTTACAGTATTTAATTTCTATGCTTGGTTTTGCACCATCCCACCTCATTAGAAATCAGGGATCTAGATTGTCTTGGGTATGGCAGTCTCCTATCTAGAATAGTGCACACAGTTAATGTCCTACTAACAACTGTATAAAGACTGAATTCATCCTCTGAGGAAAGCTTGAGCATTTCTTATACAATAATGAGTTTTCCAGTAAGGTGATGAGCTTGGTGGTCTTACCAATTACCCCTTCTAAGTGTGAAATGCCATTAACTATGCCAAGGACTCATGATGAGTGTGCTTACATTGTGCATCACTTTTTTTTTTTCAAATCCAGGACCAAATTCATCACTCCCTTGTTACCACAAATGGCTTGGGATTCCTTGCATATATAAGTTATCACTCAGCACACTGAATTATCACAAGTCAGAAATCACTTTCCATTCCCTCTAGAAGTGTGTATAAAACATCCAAAAATTGCTAACTCCACGAGTTGTAGGATGCATTGTACTGATGCTCAAGCATCAAAAGCAACCTAAAGCATCTGTCTGGGTCAGGCAAACTGGAATCAGATCATAGGGGGAAGGTCCTTAGACTCATCACTGATACCTGCACAGACATGGTCAATAAGGATAGAACACTAACACCCTACAAAGTTTGGATTTTTAAACCAAGTGGGAGACTAGCAAGCAGGAGTTAGAATTTCAGCTGTCACCCAAGGTGAAATTCTAGCTCAAGAAAGTCTGAGAGGAACATGGGATTCAATGATCATAGAAAGGTAGTATAGCTACTGTGTTTACCAGATATTAAAAAAAATTATGAAAAACCTAAACTGTGCAAGTAGCTCTACAAGTCACTAAAAGTACAAATGAATAAGATGGGACCCAAACCTTTGAAAGTTTGTATTTTTCTCTCTCATTCCACTCAGCTGTGATCTTCATAAGTGCAAGGACATTTATTCATCACTTTGGATACCTACAGCTAAGACCCTAAAATAGTTGGCCTTCTTAAGGGATATTCTGTGTGCTTATGATCTCTAAGACAATAAACTAGAGAGAACAAAAGAAGAAAGGCTCAGAGAAAAGGTTTTGGTCATAATATAAGCAAACGTTTCCATCAGTCTAAATGTTCCTCCAGTGGACTGGGCTCCCCGTTGGGAGACTGCACTTCCTTTTTCTGGATTTGAAGCATCATTTGGGCTCTCTCCGAACAAACACCTGGGGAATAAATTCAGATACATTTGACAAAGCTGCCAGCTCTCTTATGTTCTGTGTGTTCTATGATTAACAAAGTTCATTGGCAATTGTCTTGCAGTTTTTAGAGTCTTTTCAGAAACTGATTAGGAAATTCTCTTAATATTTGTCAATTACAAAAGGGATGAGGAGCAGGAAATGTTGGTCTTTCTGGGTAATCAAAGTCTTTATTTATTAATACTGTACTTGGAAAAGCAAACACACAAACAAAAAACCATATCACCCAGCAAACTCTCCCCTCCTCTGGTTTAACTTCTTGCTGTGCTCGGCTCTCCTCTGCCAGCTGATATGCTGACACATATGCAGTGGGATGCCAGCACCTTAAAGGCCATATCCTGGGATTGAGAAACCCCACCGGAATGGAAGGTCAAGCTAGACCTTGATGCTGCCACAGATCTTTTCCCTCAAGGAGACGGAGGCTCATCACAGGCAGATTTGGGCTTGCATTCCATGTTGGTGACACGCATATTTGGAAAGACATGTTCTTCTAGGCACAGAATCTCATCTCCACATCTGGAGCTAAGTAGGAAAATTACCTTAATTAAACACAGCAGAATCCGGATTTATTGCTCACCACATGGAGTGCTTTTATTCTCTAAGGAACAAACCTGATATTTCAGAAAAAGCTATTTTCCACTGGCACTTACACACTTGTCCACCCATGGCCCTCAGTTGTATGGAACCAAGGAGAAGAAACGTGTTCCTCAGTTTTCAAGATGGTAAAGAGATTTACAGTATAATAGAAAACATAAGACTAATACAACTAGTTGAAAAGTGAAAACAAAGTCAAATAGCTGTTTAGGTCACATTTCCTTCCAAGTAAGTATGTGAACTATGTGTTCCCATCCTCTTCCCACTGGTATCGTAGATGAGTTTTTTCCCTTTAAGTCAATTAATTTTTGCTGTGATATCCTGTAGGTTATTTTTAGTTCAAAGATTACAAACTGTGGGAAAGAAATCAGAAGGGGAAAAAAGTAAAGATCAATGGTACATAAAACTGAAACCCTGAAATGGATTGTTTTTCCAAGTGACAGGTCTAGCCCAGAAAGGTGAAACACAGAGTGTCCAGAACAGAGTGAGTGACCCAAGAGAACTGCAAGTAATTCAGAAAGGCAGGCTTTTCTTTCTAATTCTAGGCTTGCCCCTTTAGCAGCTCTTGTGTTGAGCGAGAATTCTTTTTTTTTTAACTGATCTTTTTTATATAATCAAATAATTTATTTATATATAAATTTCACATCTTTGTATTACCCGGGGTTCACCCCCCACCCCAACCTCCCTGATCCTTCCCACTCTGTCTCCCCTCCCGAGTTGTGTACTTCAATTTGGTTGTTAGTTTGTTTTTACTTTTCTTCATGGATTTTTGTTTATCTTTCCCATGTCCCATATAATAGTGAAACCATTTGGTGACTGTCTTTTTCTCTTTGACTTGTTTCCTCTAATGTGATTTCTTCTAGGTACATCCATATTACCATAAGTTCATCAAATTTGTCATTTTTAATTGATGAGTAATATTCCATTGTGTATATATACCACATCTTTTTCCTCCATTCATCTGTTTTGGGACATTTGGGTTGTTTCCATGTCCTTGCAATTATAAATGGTGCTTCAATAAACATCTGGGCACAGATGTCCTTTTGTACCCACACTGAGGTCGCCTTTGGGTAGATTCTCAGAAGAGCGATTGGTAGGTCAAATGGTAGTTCCATTTTCATTAGGGTTTGAGGGTCCTCCACACTGATTTCCATAGTGGCTGGACAAGTTTACATTCCCACCAGCAGTGTAGGAGTGTTCCTTTCTCTCCACATCCACGCCAGCACTTGTTGTTGCCTGTTTTTTTGATGTGGGCCATTCTTACTGGTACAAGGTGGTATCTCATTGTTGTTATGATTTGTATTTCCCTGATTGTTAGTCACATTGAAAAATTTTTCATGAACCAGAATTCTGTATCTATTTAAAACACCACCAATAATAAAACACTGAAATTTTCATTGCACCAGAAACAAAATTGCCATATAATGATAAAGAAACATGTCAAGCATGCTGTTATCCCTTACTGTACTTGTCCTGACCATGGTTTGCCTTGAGTTGCTGTCTTTATCTCCACCTGAGAAATAACCAGCTCTCACTATGTATCTCTGGGGCACCAAAGGAGGTGGATTATTTTCTAGGCCACCCAAAAATTTTTTAATATACTTTTTAAAACTGAAGTCCCTCAGATCATTGTCTTAACCACATGTAAGAAAAACAGAAGTTGAATAATAGAAAAAGAGTCAACTACTCTAAAAATTTGCATATTCAAATATATCTAGAGCTAAATGTGGGGGTGGAGGGGCGGAGCTAGGGGTGAGTAAACTGCAATGAGGACACCCCTGACAGAAGCCTACAAAAATCAACTGCTATTTAGGAGTGAAAAACAAAATGAATTATTTAATTTTTTTCCAAGTGAATGTAGGAAAATAGTAGTAAAACAAACCAACATATACGTATATGTGTATGTGCAACGTACAAAAATATAAATCTCAGAATTAAAGAAATAAAGATACATGAAATGAAAAGCTGATTATTAAAAGATATCCAAACAGATAGACTTCTTTTAGTCAATCAAGAAGAAAGATCAAACATAACCACATTGGAAATTTAAAAAGAATATATAAACACAGACATTTTGGAGATTAAATATAGAACAGCACGTTCACCTAATGTGATTATGTAATGAACTGGGAAACAATTAAGAACAAATATATGAATAAAATTAAGCCACATGAAAAGACTTGGTTAAACCACAGGAAGACCACAGGTCTGAGATGTGTGGTTGCTCCCCTGGATCCTGACCTCTGATCCTGGACACTGCCTGGAACTCCTGTGTCTACAGCCTTAACACCACCACCAGTCCCTCTAATGACACCTCCAATAGAAACTGTATGGTACAACTCACTTCTAAGCTTAGGCAGGAATATATGGTTCTCAGAGTGTGGGGCAAGGAACCCTCACTTCTTTGGTGGATAGTAAACTCTGTTCATAAATGCACAAAGTCTCTGCTTAAATATCAGACCAGGTTCAGAGATTCAATGTTCCCAAAGGGGACACCACAATCACAAAAGTCACAAGAATTATTGCAAAGCAAAGTAGTTTTTACTCAGCATTTTAGCATTTTAACAACCCCATCTCAATACACTCTCAAATTCAGTTTCACCGCTAGAAGTTTGACTTTCAAATTTATAGCTCATCTGTTTCATTCAATGCTTATTTATCACGTGCCTGATATCATTACTGAACACCAGTCTTAATTTCCCTTAACTAGTGAAAGGAAAAAGAATTTGAGGAGAAGAAAGTGGTATAATTTGTTGTGAAAGCAAGGAAAGCAGCAGATTTATGTCTGAAAGATTACCATCCTGCCCTTTGGCCGAAGGCAGAGTTATTTTCCAGAGTCACATGGGAGTAAAAGGGGAGTGGGCAAGGGTCAACATGTCTGCCCTTGCAACCAGTTGATACCAGCTTGCTTTCACCATTCCTAGTGGTCAATAATTCAGAACATTATCTTATTGAGACTCTCTTTCTTGGTATGAAAAAAAATGTTTGTTAAACCTAGAGGATAAATAAAAGAGATAGGAACCTCCTTGGGCAAAAAAGAGAGCCCCTTGTCACTGCATCATATGAACAAGGTGTGGCTCTAATGGTTTCAATGCCTTCACTGGACACCTCAGAGTGGGTAAACCCCTACATCTGACCACTGACCTTAATATACTCCCTCAGAAAAGGATAGCAAGAACAGTAACCTAGTGTAGGGATGGCAAAGTTTGAAGGGGTGAGGAATGCAGTCCTGTGACTGGAAGATGATTAGGAATGAATCAACATTAGAAATCTTCACTATTGTCCTTCCTTGTTCCAACCTGAGCCTCCTGTGTCTCCTCATCACTATAAACTCGTCTGATTCTAGCATAGTTACTATCTTTCAAGATCCAACACAGTGATTTCTGCCTCTGTGAAGAATGGTGGCTTCTAGGAGGAGCAAGTCCCTCAACCCTATAAACTCTAGCATCGACAGACCCATCTTGGTCTCCCTTTCCATGCTTCGCACTCCCCTGCCTTTGAAATCTGGCCTGACTGTCCTTTCTTTTGATCTTTGAAAATACCAACACCATTTGTACCCAGAGACCTTTCTTTTTGCAGTCTTTTTTTTGCCTAGAAGATTCTGCCCTTGAGGTTCACTTCTTGGACTTTTATTTATCATATTTCAGATATCAGAATTTCTTTCTTATCCTCTGAATTTCTCTAATGTAAGTGAAATACTGCTTCCTTCCTACACAAGCTCTTACTCCTCTTATTTGTTCCCCCATCTTACTTTCTCTGTGTCACTGCTGCAGTCATTCTCCTATCACCTGACAGCAGTCTCTCCTTTATTAGGATGTAAACTCAGTGATCTAGGCAATCTTAACCCTGGTACCTCATTAAATAATGAATGATGGATGGATGGATGGATGGATGGATGGATGGATGGATGGATGGATGGATGGATGGATACATTCATGAACCAATAGGCACTTCTGTTATTCTTTTTAAAAACTCAATATTTGAACAACTACCCACTTTCTTTATCTTATTAGAATGAGTGCTAAAAGACAATGTATACCTAGTGCCTGAAACTATACCTAGCTTTTTCCTGACTTAATTTTACTTTTTGTGACCCTATCCACTCACTGCAGTGATTCCCTATCAGTTGTTCGCTATAATCACTGTGTACCCCACTCTTTTCCTGTGACCACAATTTCTACCCACACTGAGACATGGGCTCTGATTACCTTTCCCTTGAATCTGGGATAGTCTTGATGGTTTGCTTGATGAATAGAATGTGGCAGAAGGGAACTACTGGGACCTCTGAGGTTAGGTCGCTAGGAGCCTGCGGCTTCTGTGTAGAACTCTTGGTACTCTCCTTCTCAGAACATTGTTGCCACAATGTGAGGTACAAAGGGGTACTCTGTGTGTCAGTGCTCCAACTCCCTGTGCAGCATCAACTTTCAGCTGAATGAGTGAGCAGCCAGGGAGAAGCAGCCAATTAAACTCCCAGATAAATAAAGCCCCAGCCAAGATGTAACTACAACCACCCATTCAAGAACAATGAGAAAGGCCGGGCACAGTGGCTCGTGCCTGTAAGCTTCAGCCTATGAAGTGGCCAGGGCTAGGGATCGTGGTTCGAGTCTGCCCGGGGCCCATAGTGAGACCTAGTTCCAAAAAAACAGCTGGGCATGGTGGCACATGCTGTAATCCCAGCTACCTGAGAAGCTGAGGCTGGGGATTGCTTGAGTCTGTGGTACCCCAGGCAACAAGAGCCTGCGGTTCCACGGGCAAAAATAGCAAGACCTAGCCTCAAAACAAAACAAAAAAACAATGAGAGATCACCAATTGTTGTTTCTAGCCAAATCATTTGAATGTTTGGGTAACTCACTAGGAAGCAATGAACAGGGAGACTCTAGTTCACACAAAGGAAGGCAGGAAGGAAGGCTAAAAGAAGAGGGCAACTGTGCTCTCAAGCCTTAGCTCTACAACCAGCGGGTTGTGTAGACTCAAGTAACTCATGTTACCTCTCTGGGTCTTATTTGGGACATATTTTAAGTTATTATAACAGTTACCTGTAAATCTAGGTCATTTTAAACTCTACATGCATACTTTAATGATTAGTTTTATAAGATTTTCTTCTAAAACTACGTAATATTATTTATATTGCTTTGTGGGAAGGGAAGAATGAGGCGATTAGATAAAGGTCATCAATATCACAAGTTTGTCTTGGATCAGTCCAGACTAAAAGACATAAGAAAATAAGACACCAGAACCCCATTCTAGAAGGTATGTTGAATGGTAAAGGTCTGTGGTAGAGGCAGAATCAAGAATCTGCATTCCCAATAATTAAGCTATGCCTGTTAGAAGTAGGTTGCTAACCCAAGGTCAAATAACAGGAAGGATTTTGTGATTGTATTGTTTCGTTTTGCTTTGGTTTGATTTATTTTTTAAGCAAAGGGTTTGATGATGTTGGCAAGTTGTTCATTATACAAGAAGAGGATTAGGATTCATATTATAATTCCAGGAGTTTGAGAGCCCTTCCTCTAGTTTCTAAAGCAGAAAGCTGGTCACATGGCTCCCCTGACGAAAATCTGTCAGGCTTCATTTCCAATTCCTCTAAAATTCTTCCTTTGCCCCTGGTTTTCCCCAGCCACCTCCGCCTCTCATCATCTAGACCCTCTCTGCTCACACTAAACCCTGAGCCCTAAAACAGATGCCTGCTCCTTCTCCCCAGGAGGCTTGTCTCCTAAATGGCAGGAGCTGAATAAAGATGTGAGGTCCATACTGCATTTTTTGGCTTCTGTTACTCCTGGGCCACTTCCTGTTGAACTTCCTTGAAATGTATTGTCTTGGGTTTGGAACCAGTTTGCTCTAGAGATTATCCTCCTTTTGGGTAACAGTCTGGATTTGCACTGGTGAAGCCCAGTCTTGGTGAAGCCCAGTCTCAGTCTTGGTGAAGCCCGACCCTTAGTACCACAGATGTACTAAGACATTTTTCTCTTGGTTTCCTCTCCTCAGCCCTGCCAGGTGCTTCCCCACTGAGCCTGCAGACAGGAGAAACAGGTCTGGTGGGCACCAGGTAGTAATGTCGTACCATCTTCCCAAATGTCTCTGTTCCTCCTCTGCCATTAGCATCAGGAACACTTCTACTCATTCTCAAGCCTCTCTTCAAAGGTTTCCTATTCTAGGAAATAGCACTTAGCCTGGAGGTCATCTGCTTCAATAATAAATAGTCATTTTTATATTGTTTCCTTGTCCATTTTTAAAATTATAAAAATAATTTTTGGACAAATAATATAAACATGATACAAAGCAAAAGGGTATTTTTGAATTAGAGGAGGAAAATTTGAAGTTTCTAACTGCATAATTACTTTCTCCAACGTCTCAGTTTTTGATATTCATGTGAATCCTAGGTGGTTTAAAAAATAACCAAGGAAGTTTTATTTCCCCCTAAGCTTTTATTTGGTCAACAAATTCAGCATGTCTCTCTTTTGGCATTACAAATGTTTAAGTGCTGTGCTACTTTATTATGTTCACAAAAGAAAATATTCTAATTTTGAATGCCAAAAATAATACATGAATATATGGAAAACTTTATGATAAAGGACTTTATTCCTTTTTCATGCCTAAAATATCCAACTCCCACCAAAAAAAAAATTATGAATACATTGTTATCCATCTGTAGAGTTGGTTATTTCCTGTTTGCCACTGTAATGTCAATTGCCATTTAAAATGTGGGTGTTAATTAAGATAATGTGACCATTTTATTTCTTATATCAGTCTCCTCCATTTAACTGCAAGCTTTGTAAAAACAGAGACTCTATTTGTCTTCACATCATTAATACAGAACACTGAGGTTTCTAGAAACTTCTGGAATACAGTTGAAGAGGATGCTCCTGCATAGAACTTAATAACTAGGAGATATAAATAAACTGCACAACCTTGTGGAAAGTTAGAGGATTAGGGCAAAGACTTCAGAATTCACCATAGCTCCATATCTCCTCTTCCCATTTTCACAGCTGTGCCTAAAGCTCATACCACCTCATCTCATTAGCTGCAGACACATGCCCTCCCCTTCCCTCACATGTTGGTTTCCTAAACTCTGAAGCCATTTCCTGTCTGGAGGAGAACTGAGGTCAGGATACCCTGGCCTGAGAAGACTCACTCTAGGCTTCTTTTCTGGGATTTGCATCATTGCATCCAAGGCACTAACACCTGGCTGTCCAAGCAGAAGCTTTTGTCCAGCCACCAACCTGCTCTCCACGGTGTCTGATCTCTCATTTTATACCTGTCTCTGCTGACCAACAACTCTAACTAATGCAGTAACTGACTTGACTCGTATGACCCTCCATACTTTACACCAGTTATATTTTATGCCACAGTTATTTGGTTTCCTCATCTGTTACTTGTCCCTATTTCCAAGTTTTTAATTACATAAAAATTTAAATAAGGAAACTCAACTCAAACCCACCCACACACACACCCTCCCTCCACAACTCAAAGAAAATTTAAGTAACCTGCCCTGAAGACAAGCCAGTGGGCAGAGACAGGCCTCCTGAGTCCAGCTGGTGCTCACAGTCCTGGATATTCCTGCCCTGGGGCCCCAGCATGCTGAATTCTTCCCTGCAAGTTTAAACAGGGCATTACACCAGGATTTAGAAATGGTAGTGGGATTTAAGTTTCTAATAGATGAAAACCAGGTTTACACAGACCCAGGGAGGTTATTCAGAGAGGTAAACATGCCCAGGATTATATGACAGATGAAGAAGCAATGTATCTAATTGCCCATTGTGTTTCACCTCCTATACCCTGAAGCAGAACTCTGATTGGTGTTGGAAAGAAGGACCAACCTGAGTTTTAAAGGACCTCCCTTTCCCCACCCCTATTGCTCTGTTTCACTCCCTCCTGACCACAGAAAAGTCAAACTTCTGCTCCCTCTAGAATCACAGCAAAGTAACCAACTATGAAAGACATTAGTTGATCAGGCTGGATCCAGAGCTGCAAACTTTTGTCCTTGATTCTGGTTATCATATCTCTTATGTGCATAAATGAGGGATGGATGGATGGATGGATGGATGGATGGATGGATGGATGGATGGATGGATGGATGGATGGATGGATGGATGGATGGATGGACAGAAAGATAGCAAGGGAGTCCATGGTTTGACCTCTTGCTCTGGATTCCATCCCTCTCCTCTAGAAAGTGTTGATGGGAAACAGGGCACCAAAAAAAAAAAAAATCAGTCAAAAAAAACTTCTAGAAAAAAATTTCCCTACCATCATTTCCTCTTAAATTCCCTTGTCCCTTTCCCCCTCCCTCTCCTTCTTAACCTTAGAGCCCTCAGCACTTTTATTAAGGTCCTCTAGTTTCTTTAAGTATTTTACTTTGTCAAATCATTCACAATGTTAATATCCAGTATTTGTCATTTTGACTTGCTTTATGTGCATAATCTCCTTGCACTTCCTTCATTTAGTTATGAATGATTAAATTTCATCTTTTCTCATGATTGAATAGTATTCCGTAGTGTAGCTACAGCACATATTCTGGATCCAATCCTCTGTTGATAAGTATTTAGAATGCTTCCATGTCCAAGCTAATGTAAATAGTTGCTACAATAAATATTTTAGCACATAAAACTTTTTGCTATGTCTATGATACACAAAAAATACTATGCTAAGTAGAGCATAGAAGGGCCTATTAAGTGAAAACAATTCATTAGTCAAAATCTTTTCCTTCATTTTCACTCCAGAGTGCCACCATGTCTTGGAGTAAGAATGTACTTGTATGTCCTTCAAAATTGTTCGATTTCTCATATGCCTACCATTGTCCTTGACTTCTCTCTAGGATAATCTCTGGGTATATATGGGAAGGAGGCATGTGATCACAAGGCAGTAAATTCCAGAATCTAAATCCAGTTGCCAGCAACTACTCTAGTGTCTCACACCATTGCTGATCCTGTGCTAGGAGTCAGCAGCATGTGTACTGCTTGAAATGGAAGTCTATTCTTCTTGAACTCAGTCAAATAGAGCACTCCCTCTCTGCTGATTTCTGGCCACAGAAAACCCCCAGAAGCTTACTTCCTGTTCTACTTCCCTGGACAAGATCTAGTCCCAGTCTTTACTGGACAAGTCTTTACTGGACTGCTTTTCTTTGATGGCAAACCTTATATCAGTCCCACTGATGCTAAACCCAGTATCTACCCTGAACAAGAGCTCAAGATTAGCAAAGGGCTCCAACAAGACCCTGCTCTGGGTGACACAGTCTTGTGTGGTAGCTGCCAACAAACAGGGAACAAGGCAGAAACAAACTCTGTTCACACCCACCTGCCCTGGATGTCCTGCTCTGCTTATCCAGCACATCTGCTTCGCAGAGCTAAATCTGGCAACCAACATGAGCACATGCATATGTTGTCCCCTCCCTTTTGGCCCCCTCTCCCTGTGTGTCTCTACCAACAGAGGATCTAAGCGTCCCTTATTTCCTAGTCTCCAACCATGCATGCTCCAGACTCATGATAAATCCTTAATGTTAGGTTTCTTCTCAGCACTGTGGGCGGATTGCTTTCTAGCCTGATGAATGCCTGAGGAACACATCATAGAATAGCATATTTCTCTTTAAAATGAGGGCCCTACCTTGCACCATCTGGGATTCTGCAGAAGTAATCTTTCTTGAAGGTATAAGGAACATCCATGGCTGCAGGGAGGAGCCTGAGCCGAAATTCCATCCTGACCCCTCAAGGGAACAGCAGATGCAAGTGGACTAGAGTCATCTTATAGATGAAAAAGAGGGCTTAGTGAGTCTGGGGGGCCCATGCGTTGAAAGGCTATATGTACAGGAGTTTAATTGTCCCTTTCTCTCTTTTAATAGATGACATTTGACCCCAATGGAGCAAACTAAATGATTATACCAGGGTCTATTCTACAGGTTACTTCTAATAACTTAGAAGTAAAACAGGTGAGTGAAACACTAGTTTATTTACTTAGAACTTGGAGGGACAACTAAGCCCCACAGAAGATTGCCCATCGTCCTGGGCCATTAAGCTGACCCACTGCTGCTGTTGCAAACAAAAAACCTTAGGGACTCTGTTTCCAAAATAAAAAAGCATCTTCTGGATGTGGAAAATTTATCAAGAAATAACTATAGGGACTTTTCTATTAATTCTCCTTTGAGGACAAACGGCAAAAACAAACACTTAGAAGAACTGCTATTTTTTTAAAAAGTATTTCAAAGAGAGATTGTGGAGAGAATGCCAAGAAGGAAATAAATAAGAATGGGGTGAGGAGTATTATAAATGTGTTCTGCAAAAGTTCTAGGCTGTGAGAGATGAACCATATGAACTACTGCAGGGCCAGTTTGGGGATATCTTTGCCTCTTTTTGGAGAGCAGTTCTATTAGTATTAAGATTCACTCATTTCAGAAATGCTAGGGATTCAGGGTGGGAGCTGCTAGCTGATCAGCATTTCCCTGTTCATAACTATTTGCTATTTAAACATGGGATTCTAAAATCATTAAGTTTTTTTTCCCTTCTAGCCACACAAACTACTTAAAAACCATCTAAAGTGCTTAAAAAAATACTTGTCATGAAACTGTTTTTTTTAAATAATTTTTATGTCTATATTCCTTTTGGAAGTACATATTTTGAAATGAATCATTATTAATAATCAAATTAAAGAAACCAATGAAAATGCTTCTGGATCTCATGGCCATCATATTTATTATCACAAAAGATTATGTATATGCAACATCTCTGAATCCTCTTGTCTTCTACACATAGGAACTAAGCATCAGTGCACCCAGGAAAACAGATCCTCACAGCCAGGTCTTTTGGTAGTTGATTTTCATCCTTTTCTGTCATATTAATAAATCTGCTTAGTGAGTAGTAAGTAAGGTTACCTTTCTAGGTTATTAATGTTTTTCATACTGCAGGCAACAAGAATCATAATAGTTTATGCCTATGAAACCAGGCCTGCAAGTGGGACAAGATTTACTTCATGTGTGTCTCTGAAATAGTCTTTTAATGAAGAGAATTTAATAGGTAAAAGGGGTAGCAGATATCATCTAACTGTACCTACCAAGCAAGTTACTGTCCCATCCTAAATAACCCCCTTTAATATATGACTTTACAAGGCAATGTAATCACATTATGTCTATTCTAATAATTGAATGGTTCTTCCTTCTATATGTTGACCTCTCTTTTGACAAGATGGAGTTAATCTCTTCCAGATGTCAGCAGTCACCAACACACTCATTCAATCCTGTGTTGTGATCCAACATATTTCCTATTTCTGTCCATTTTGTACCAACCTCACATTTAGACTGGAAGTCATCAACTGTCACTAAAAAGCCTCTAAACGATTTCTTTCATATGATAGCAGTCCTTGCATAAGTTCATTTACAGGGGTATACACACACCTATCTTTCAGTTTATCACTTAGAAAGTGCTAATTGATTTACATATGTGCTAAGTGTTGATTGTCACGAGAATGAATAAAACAGTGAGATGAAACAGTAAACTGAAATATTAAGGGTAATGGTCTTAAAACCCTAACATCTAAATTCCAATGCTTCTAGACCAACAATGCTGTCAAATGAATAAATTGATTTGTTTAAAATAATTCAGTCTCATAGTCGTATGAGACTGACAAAAAAGCTGATGATTGCTGTTTCCTTTTGTGATGATTTACCAGATATTAATTCTGAAGTCACTATAAAATATTTCCTGAGATCATTGTCACTCATTACTCTGTCATTTGAAGAAACCATATATTTCAGTTTTACTTTGTTGAAGTTATTTTTGGTTTAGATTGGGACTAATTTATTCATTGGGCTTATATTAGCATATATAACTTTCTCCAAGTTTCTGTGGCGAACTGTAATGATAGTGATTATATCAGGAATATTGGGAAATGTTTCTTATGAAAATAAATGGACTCAAGAGCCAAAGGAAAGTAAGTCATTGATGGACAAGGTTTGACACTATTAGGGAAAGAGTTATAGATAGCAAATACAAAGAACTTATAGACAAAGAGATCACAGAATAATACAAAAAAGCAACTCCTCTAAATCTGAAGTGTTTTTTGGCAAACTGTTAAGACCAACAAGGGAAAATTGTTTAATATAAAACCAACATCAAATATATTTATTATATTTTCTTATATATAACATAATGTTATATGCTAGCCATGAACAATAAACTGGAAAATGTATTTTAAAAAGGGGGAAATAACTTACAGTAACAGAAAACTATTATAAAATGTGGTAAAAACAAGAAATCCAATATAAGAGTTATGAAACCACTGTGGAGAATTTTTTTAGCTTTGCTAACATATAAGAAGAACCAAAAGCTAAATTAGACACCATATCATAGTTAAAGAGATTTAGTATCATATAGATGTCCATTTTCCCTCAAATAATTCACATATGCTGTAAAATTCCCATCAAAATTCCAAACAGCATTTTCACAGAACTTGTTAAAGGAATCTTAAAAATCCCTTGAAAAAAGATAAAAGTTACAAAGTAGCCAAGAAAACTTAAAAATTCATAAAAAAAGAGGAAAAAAACACCTGACATATTGTGCCAGATATCAATTTTATCAAAAAGAAGATTTCATTGATCAAAACTTGTACTATCAATCTGTGGACCAATTTAACAAAATAAAGTGCCCAGAAATAGACCCATACATTTATGGGAATTTGACATGCAAAAGAAGTGGTATTATAAATCAATTAAGAAAGGATGAGCTATTTAATAAATGGTGCCATAGTAACTAATTATCTATATTGAGAAAGATAAAGTTATTCTACACTGCATCAGTTCATTCCAAAAAGACTAAAGATTCCACCACTTACTAAAGTGTATTCTATATTAAATTGTTTAATCTTCCCAACCCCTCATTTCTTGCTCTGTAAAATGGGGATAATTTTAGAAATAACTCTTTGGGTTGTCATTAAGAATAAATGAGGTAATCCTTGTAAAGCACTTGAAGCAGCATCTGGTACAATGAAGTGTTTGTTAAATAAATGAAAGTCAAATGTTAAAGAAAAACTGAAAAAAATATATGCACATGCTTTTATGACATCAGAGAAAGTGTGAAATTTTTAAAAACTACATGAAGCATCATGAATATAATGAAAAATGTGAAGGAATTTGACTACATTAAAGTATCCAGTCTCTACAATAAAAGAGAATAGAGTTAACATTTAAAATAAACTCAAGACTAAGAGAAAATATTTGCAGTAGATACAGCAGGCAATATGTAGATTATAGAGAGGGTTTCTACAAATAAGGAAAAGACAAACAAACCAATGGAAAATATGTACAAAGAATATGAAGTAGACAGGATCCAAAAGATCAATGAATGAATGAATAGGGTTCAACTTTTCCTGATAATTGGAGAAAACACATCTTCATACAACTAAACACAACTATCCTTTTATAGCCACTGATTTAGAAATGACTATAGACAAAGTAAAGAAATGAAAAAGTTCATATCCTGCTGGAAAACTGTATCTTAGCCATTTAGAGAGAAATGTGACAATACCCAGTATGTTCTAAGCTTGCATACTCTAAAATACATGTATCCAAATCTGCTTTTCTAATAGGCTTCCCATAAATAATAACTCCACTTTTTGGATGCTACCATGTCGGATGTGCCTGTGTCTCACCATTTTCACCATGCCTTTGTGTCAATGCCCTCATCTTCTCTTTCCTGGACCATCACAGTTGCCTCTTACCAGACTATCTGCTTCCACACTTGTTATCTTTTAATATATTTTCAGTACATCCAATAGGTCATGTTACACCTCAGTGAAAAATCTACCCAGAGTTCTCCATTTCACATAGAGTAAAAAATAAAATATCATGTGACCACAAGAACCTCTAAAATCTGTATTTCTTCTCTGACTTCACCTCCTACCCCCTCTCCCATCCTTTCATCACTTTGCTCTGGTGCATATAAATTGATCTTGGAATCTGGGTATTCTTCCACTGCATAACCTTTGCACTTTAGTTTCTTGTGCCTTCTATAAATCTCTGTCTTCCTTACAACTTTACACAAATGGCACCCTCTTAATAAAGGCTTTCTTGGACCATCCCATAAAATTTCAGCAACACCTCCTTAATATTCTCCCCTTCAAATATACATAGTCACATATCCTTAATTATCAGCACTTCCTTATTTTTCCTGTTTTTTTTTTAATCCTTTCTCTTTTTTATTCAAATGTAAACTTTGGGAAGAAAAACTTTTTTTTCACTATGATATCCTTGACGGTAATGCCCAGCATATAGAGCACAAAGGAATATTGATTAAATGAATAAATAACTGTAGAAATTAGAGTACTACAGCCTTCTAGCATTATATTAGGGCAGGGAAATGGAAATAAGGGAGTAAGGGAGAAGAAACCTTGTCCTCATGATACTTTGAATGGGAAAAGAAAATGAGTTAATAGAATCATATATATATATATATATATATATATATATATATATATATATATATATATACATGGTTAATACAATTTTAAATAATTTAAACAGGGTGAGGTGAAGGAAAAATCTATTGTTTCCAACACCAGGCTGGGGGTTTGGAGTTATATATTCATTAAAAGTGTGAGCCTACTTTATGAGGATGATTCATTTCTTGGCATTCTCACTTGCTCCAATACTAGCAAAGTTTTGAGAACTCAGATATAAATGCTTCTACCTTTTGTTCTAACATCAAGATTGAATTCTCTAAAATTTTTCATTGATGACTCTAAGTTTGAGTGACAAATCGGAGACACCATCCAGTCTCACAGATTGGTAAGACCTTCGAATCACAGATATCTGTGTACCTGGCAGAACAGATTCTGTGAAAGTAAGGCTTCAGGTCTCATTTTGCTCTTGGAATTTCACAGTTTTTTTATAGTTAACAATTTCAGAAGCTCTCCTCATAATGGTGAGACTCAGATGGCTTTGAGGAATAACACAGAGTCCAAAATTGCCAATTTTTAAAATCATTTCCTCTAGCCCAGCCCTAAATGCACACTTGGTTGCATTTAAAAAGTAGGTGAAAGATCTTGGGAAAGAAGCCATAGAATGCTTGAAGATTACACTGGATGAAGTGAATTATCTTTATTGAACCCAGATATAAGGGAGGTGCTGTTTCACGAGAAATTCCCCATCAGGCCAAAGCATATTGTCTCTCAGAGTGGCACACGCTGAGCTGTGCTGCTTGTGTAACAGAAAGGTTTTGTCTTTTTACATCCAGATTTGGCAGGCTTGGCTGTGTTTCCCATTGTCTTCTCCGCATGCTCCATCCTTGGTGTATGTTGAGATTGTTGACTTGTTGCACATCAAAAAAGAAACAAAACAAATCAAATCTCCAAACAGCAGAACTTGGCCAGAGTCAAAAACGTCTCGGAGTTTGAGCTGAACTTATTTAAAGCTCGGCAAGAAGACAGAGGCTTATAAAAATGTCTTTTGTTTGAACAAAGAACTGAAGCCAAAGCATCTATGTCCAGAAGTTCTTACAAGAGGAGCCTCTGATCCCCAACCTGAAGACAGCCAAGGAGACAAAGGAGGCCGGCTCTCGGCAGCTGTGTTTCACAGCACTGAAGCAACATCTGCCCTGCTCCAGCGTTTGAGTGTCTCCAGCCCCACGGAGCTTGGAAAGCTGTAACAGATTCCCTCATCTGAGGCAATAGATGTATGCCCAGGTTTAAAATTGTGCTTACATTCCATCAGTTCACATTCATCTATTAGTTCAGTGACATATCCTATTAGCCAACTAATTGCACCAGCCATAGCCTCCATTGCTCAATGATGCCACGCCTGTCATTAAGACTTCAAACTTAAATAATCTTAGCTTCCCCATGTGTCAGTCCCGGGTGCCAGCAACCAACCCAGGAAACAGAATGACTAGTAGTACCATGGTAGCTCCCCCTGAACCAAGTCCCTGTGTGGTCAAGAGCAGTTGCTGCCCTGACTTCAGACAGCATTGATGAATCAGTGATCAACCATTCAGATTACAATTTCCTTAGAGGTAGATGCACAGCCAAGAAGTTTCTTATGCTGTGCATCTTATTTCCACCCATACTCCCTTTGCTCACTTATCCATTCATGAGCAGCAGAGCTGAGGGGCAAGAATCCAGCTGTCAGGGTCTGATTTCAGGTTCTACCTCTACCTCACATGACCCCTGTTTCCTCATATTAAAATGCTTAGAGAGACACATGAGGGGTAAATAAGGTAACATGTGTGATGTGGTAAGATATGTGCCTCCTGGAATATTAGAAACAATCCCCAAGTTCCTCCCTTCTTTCCTTCCTTCTTTCCTTCCTTCCTTCCTCCCCTCCTTCCTTCCTTCATTCCATGACTTCCTTCCTTCCTTTCTTCCTTCCTTCCCTTCCTCCCTCCCTCCTTTCTTCTTTTCCTCCTCTAGCCTCTCCTTCCATCCTTTTCTTTACCTCACACAGTTACTCTATCTTGTTTGTTTCACTCAACAGTGACTCCTCAGAGCAACCCCTAGGTATCCTTGGCAACCACCAGCAAATCCAGTTCCCAGAAAGGCAGATCCTTAGCCACCCTGAGTTCTTTCCTTGTTTTTCTACCACATTCAGAGAACATTCATGTTTGGCATAGCCTTCAGGTGACCAAGCAGAACACACAGTGTAACTTTTCCAGACCTCTCCTGACTTTTCTGTACATATTGAATTGTCATGGAACTATGCTAGGTATGGAAGGGGCCATAGAACATGTGAAAATGCAAGGAATGGTCCTGAATATCTGGAGTTCATGGTACAGCATGGTGATAGGACCAACCAAGGCTGGATGATTATCAGGGCAGTTCTGTGGGCACAGCTGTCTCCTTAGTTTGATGCTCCTTCTCAGGGTGGCAGTGACACTGGGGCCTGTTAGACCTTGTGCTCTGCCTTTTCAGTGGGATAGCATAGAAATACATTTCCTGACCTGGAAGACCCATTAAGTTGTATTTGGATTGACTGGGTGTTCAAGGGTATTCAAAATTCTCCAGGTTCAGGATCACTGCCAGAGTGTCCAGCAATGTGGATATGTATGGAACACCCAAGGGCTTTTTGTCATCTGTCCATGCTGTCTGTGAAGCTCTGGCCTGCAGAGAACCAACACCCAAGGGGAAGTTCCACAGCCCCACACACTGAGCCTTTCATTGTCAATACTGGCTCACATAGATTAAAAAGAGGACCCTCACCTTCCCAGTTATCAGAAGAAATAGAAACTAAGGGAAATATGGACCATTTAAGAAAATGTAGAAAACACAAATAGTCATTGAACAAATAAACAAAAAGGAGACGACAGAACAAATGTAGCTATTAAGATAATATGATCATATATGTTAATGAGAAACTTATGATTAAGGTAAACAATGATTTGCTACATAAAGGAGGACTTCCTGAACAAGGCAATTCAGGTTGTTAACATTTCTCAGTTCATGAAATGATATCATTTATGTTTATCTGGCTAGTTTCTGTCTCCTCCCATGAGACAATAAATCCCTCATGGCTGTTCAATAAATTCCAACATCTACAATATGGCCTGCATGCTAAACACTCAATCCACATTTATTGAAAAAAATCAATCAATAACAAAATGAGGGAAAAAAATTCTCTGAATTGGAAATAAGAAAGGTTAGTTTGTTCCAAACACAAAGGACATTAAAACAATTGTAAGTAACTGAGAAAATGTAACTAAAATGAAAAAGTATTCCTGGGAAAAATTACTAAAATTGATGGAGATATAGGTCAAAAGTATCAGCTTTAGGGGCCTAGGTACATAGATAGACAGACATACTATTTATGTTCGTAGAAAAATAGGATTGTAAAAGCAAGTAGTTATATAGTTTAATACTCAGGAGACAAATTACCAAGTGATTGAATAATCATATCTTTAGTTTTAATAGGTTATGTTTTATTTTTCTCTAAATGATTGTATTATACCCCCACTTGCAATGCATAAGGATTTCTATTGTACAACAGCTTCTAGAGTCATACTTTCCATGTTTGCCAAGCCAGGGAGTTAAAATTATATGTCATTATGGTTTTAATTTTTATTTCCCTGATAGTTAATGAGACTGAGTATTTTATATATGCTTGTTGACTTTTGATATTCCATGTTCTATAAAATATATCTTCAGTTTTTCTATTGAGTTATCTGTCTTCTTTTTGGTTTGTAGGTTTATATATATGTACTAAGTAGTAATCCTTTATGGTTTATCTATTGGGAATATTGTCTGTGACTTGTGTGTTCACTCTGCGTGGTACCTTTTGATGAACATATGTTCTCAATTTTACTGTGGTTGAATTTATTAATCTTTCTATTTCTGGTTATGATTTTTGCATCTTGTTTGAAAAATCTTTCCATGCTCTGGAAGTCATAAAGATATTCTTCTATGTATGTTTTTCTAAATGTTTTTAAAGCTTGTCATTCATATTAATGTTGCATACCAATTACTGCAAGCTAAGGACTTTTTCTCAGAATTTTTTATGTTAGTTGGTTTATTCTCTAGAATATATATGATATTTATATAATTATTATCCATTGTCCCATTTTGTGGAAAAAGAAACACAGATACTGAAATTCAGTAACTTGACTAAAGTCACATAACTAGGGAATGGTAGTGAGTCAATTTCAATCTGCAGCCATGCTATTCTGATAAATTTCAAGCATATTATATCAATAATAATTTCTAATGACAATTTCTGTGTATAAAATACAAACAATAGTTGTCTATGGCTTTTATATTCAATCTCTTTGCTAGACTTGCTTGTTAATCTACAAAAATTCACTGTGTATTCTGTTAGATTTAACAGTTAATGATATATCTACAAATGATTATATTTATAATTTTTATCCCTACTTTAAATGGAATTGCTAATTAGGTTTCTAGCTTTATTGTTTACCTCACAAAGTCTTTATGTAAGCTTATTTCTAAACAGTTTCATTTCTAAAACTAAAACCAGGGGTTTAATTTTAGTTTCTAAAACTAACTGAGTGTATTTTCCTTAAGGATATATATTTTTTTAAAACTAATACATCATGGTTATTATGAACATATGTTGTTTCAAGTTTACTATTTCCTCTTGTGTTTTGGTAATTTATATTTTCTGCAAATATCTCTATTTTGTCTGACTTCATATATAGTATAATAAAATTGTCCACTATGTTCATTCAGTATCTTTTCAATTTTCAAATAAAATTTCAATTTTATTTGTGATCATGTGCTCTTTTATTTCTAATATTGATATTTTTATAATGCTATTCCATTTTTTTTTGTTCTTCATTATAAGAACTTTGCAATTCTTTAAGACTTTTCAATAGGACAAATTTAATCTTGTTCTCTGATCTTTTACAGCTTTGCTTTATTATACTATCAATTTCTATTCTTTTGTATTTTGTTTCTTCTACTTAGAACTATGTATTTAAGTTACCTGATGATTATTTTATCAAATATTAAATTTATTAAGTATGTACAAAATATGGAAATACTAAAATTTACAAAAATGAAAAGATGGAAGAGTTGATGACTCTTGTCCCTAGAAGTGATACCAAATTGAATGTTTTAATAAAGCCTTGTCTCTTATGCTCTATGCTTCAATTTTGCTGAAAATTAGCTCTAATTTTTTTCTTTTCTGTTTGATTGTTTGTTTCCCCTTTGTCCCTCATATAAGTGATATCATCCAGTATTTCTCATTTTTCTTTCTGGTTTATTTCTGCTACCATGATTCCTTCTAGCTTCATCCATATTGCTTCTAATGACATAGTTTTTTTTGATTTATGAATAGTATTCTATCATGTACATATACCACAGCTTTCTGTACCATTCATCTATAAAATAAATAATATAACAAATAAAAGAAATCTAGACAGCCAGGATAGGGAGAAAATGTTGAGTGTGTAAAGTAAGGATTTTATTGAATTAATCTTGCTGGAGATGAGTATTTTATATTTGTGTCCTGGATTCCAAAAATAAAGCATCCCTTACTATTAAAAAAATCCTTATCTTCCATTATGTTCTCTTACATTTATTTTACTATAATTTACCATGTTTAGAAACACAAATGCCTTTACCTTTGTCTTGTTGACTTTCTAGTTTTCTTCTCTTTGTTAAATATAAGTCCCCAAGTCTAATCATCTCTTTAGGGTTCCATTTCTCCCCGATGAAGCTCACATGTGCATGTATAGTAATCCTTTTTATCATGATTCACAGGATGAAACTGAATGAATATAAGAAGGCACAAGAAAGTTGTTCTTTTCTTCTTCCTCTTCACCATGTTGCGATAATACTTCAGAATCTCAGTTGTGGGCTGGATTTACACTGGACACTGGTGTGAACACAATCTATACTAGACCTGGGCCTTGAGTCCAACCTACTACCTATTTAAATATGTGGCTATTTATACTTCAACTTAAATTAATAAAAATAAAGTTTCTGGTTCAATTCTTCAGTTATACTAGTAATAATGTAGTGTTCTATGCCCATGCATAGCTGCACAAACTGGGAATTTCCATCAACACAAGAAGGCCTAGTGAAGAGTCTACCCTTGAAGTGAAGAGTTTATCCTTGAAGCTGTCATCTTCCTTAATCCTAGTTCTATGTGGTACTCTGTAACTGCCCTGGAACATAGACTAGAAACCAGGCTCTTTCTTCTCTTTCATATCAAATTTACAAAAACCAAGCTGCAGGTCCTAACTTTACAGTGATTAAGTGCCAACCTCATCCAAGTTTTGCTCACTTTTCCAACTTTGAGCCTCCAAATTATTTCTAGCCTCTAACAAACAAAGTTCCTTATTTTCACGTTTAGCTGTGCATTTAAATTTTTAATTAATTTTCCTAAACATTTTATGCAGTAATTTTAGCTGATCTGTATTAAAAATGTCTTTCCAGATATTAGGCAGCCATACTGTCAAAAAATGAAAATATCATCACTGGGTTTGGAGCATCTTTTTCCTTCCTCCCATCCTCTGTCACTCTCTCCCTTCTTTCCTTCCAAAGTTGGGTAAGAAAGTCTGACCCCTGTGACTGACTGGAAAGTCTTCCGTTTTTATCAAAATACTAGAAAACAATAGTATCTCAAGCAAGAATATGAGGACTCTGATCTGGTTGCAACAATTTGACACCACATTCCAAATACTGCCTTGTATTTTAAATTAGAATTATAAATGACTATTTCCAGTAATTCTGTTTGTGATATGTTGATCCTTATTAAATTGATTAAATTGCTCACTTATTAAAAACTAACTGGCCAGAGCTTATTTGAGGACAATGTGAACAAGCATTCTATTACTCAGTGAACAAATGTTTAAGTCCGTTGGAAGAACTTAAAGGAAATAATTTGGGGGAGAAAATTATACTGTTTTTCCAGCAGAACCAAGTTTAGCATGTGGCTGAAGTTCCACTTCCAGACAAGTAGACAGAGTTAGGAGATGATAGTAGAACAATGAAATAGCAGAAACTATGAGGCCTGAGATGAGTAATAGTAAGTGTTCTCCCTATTGTTGGAAGTGGTATGAACCTGCTTTTTTTCCCCTGGATTTGGAAACTCTGTGAAGGGCAATATCTGTGTGAAGACATATAAGGGTACCAATCTTTTACTATAAGATTTTAGAGTTCTAAGATTTCTTATGGCTTATGCCCATCAAAACGTTTATATTACCAACTATGATAGATAAAAGACATACTTTTGATAAAGGTTATTTATTATCTCATCTGTGCAGGAATTGCTTCCAACACTTTCCATATACTAATTCAATTTCTATAAAAAAGAAGAGAAATGACTAAAACCTGTAAGGTGGGTAATATTTGCTGCATTTTATAAATTCAACTTAACTTCCTTGTAGAAGAATATTTCTGGTGAGATATGTCTGTGAAATCTTAAAAAATGAAAGCTGAACTCTTTGCAGTGTATTGCTTTTCTAGAAGATGTAAGCAAATGACAGCATTCACTGACAATGGATCTACATTTACCAAGACCTGCCTACTATTTAACCCCAAAGTCCTAGTGGCGGACTGATGTTGTTTGCTCACTCTTCACCTTAAAATAATTGAGAGCATTCAGATTTTTACTTAAATTGGAATAGATACCAAAAAATTATAGAATTGTTGAGAGGACTGAGGAGATGAATTTGATGTGCCACATTTAAGCAGCATTTTCATGTCAAGTTTTTATTATGACCACAGCACTGGACAACCATGTTATTCACCAGAAGTCTGCAAGTTGTGGTTTTGTCTTACTGGGACTCAGTGTGAGGCTACCCTGAGCTCATTTGCTGGGAAACAGCCAAGTGGCCAGAGCACAGACACAGGTGCCAGACGCCTGCACTTGGAGCCAAGTTCCAAACTGAGTAATGTATGTAAATCTCTCCGTGTGACTCCATTTGCTTATCTGACAAACATGGACAGAGCTGTCAAGACAGCAGTAAATGCAATAAAATCTTAAGCGTAGCCATGGTTATACAGGCCAGCCAAGCTCTGGGTGAGAAGGTGCTCACCAAAGGGAAACAGCGGCAGAGATGTGTGTCCAATGCATGTTGCACATCACTCATGTTCTCAGGGGTTAGTGTGCAGACACAGGTATGCAGACTAACCAAGTTAAGTGCTCCTGAACTAGTTTCCAAGGAGCCCTCTCCAGGATTTAGAATAATGACCTGGATGGGAAGTTCTGATGCTGATTCTTGACCCAGAAAGACTCAATCCAGTGAAGCGAATATGAAATGAAAATGAAAAGGGGTAAAGTGTGCTTGATTAAATGCAGTTTTATGCTATAGGCTCTGTGCCATTTCTCTTTCCTTGCTGCCTTCTAAACCCTCATATTTTCCTTGTTGTTTGCTAGTTTTTTAACCAAAACCATAGAATGACACATTTTCGTCCTCCACTTCTCATTCACAAAGTTGTTTCCCTACAGTTAGGAGTCTGTGGTTGTACAACTAGAAAGCAATAGAAAAATCCCTGATACATTGCCAGTAAAGATTACCAGTCAAGATATTAAGGAGAAGCTCCTCTGTTGAGGGGATTATCAGTGATAGGAAGTGGTGGAGATTCCTGGAAAGTACCGCTAAGATACTCTGACTTCCAAGGACATTCCCATGGAAACATCCCAGGTCCATTGTAAGGTACTGTAAAGAGTTCTGTTGTTATGAATAAATGCAAAGTTGTTAGGAAAAAAATGTGAAATCTAGTCTTCCCAAGGTCTCTGAAGCAGAATCTCTCTCTAATTAACAATGTCCATCCCATTCTTCCCTCTACCTGTTCCCTCAGCGGAGGTCTGCCTCTTCCTCTCTCCTTGCAGACACTCCCCTCAGCCCTCTGCTCCAAGAAATTTATTTTTTGTTAGGTAGATATTTTTTTACTTTAATCACTCCTAATCTAGAATAATAGCATTCCATCATTCCATTACAACTCTCAGGGAAGAAGGAGGCATTTCAGAGGGGGCTGGAAGAGGTTGGGGTTAAAGGTAGTTTCAAACGCTAGCCAACCTGAAACAAACTGAGGAGAGTTAATGGGAAATTTCCTGCTCTGAAACCCATCTTCCTCCTCTCCTCCTGCTTCTCCTCTTCTCTTCTTTTCCTCCTCCTGTTCCTCCTCATCTTCCTCTCTCTTTTTAAGGAATTAAGAATTTGAATTATCTGGGAATAACCATTGGTAGGTGAGCAGCCTTTGCTTGGGGACAACATTGCTCTAGGCCTGAGCCACAAGGAACTTAGCTCTGTATACTTGCTATATAACAGGGAATTATTGAGATATAATCAGTTTCAATGAAAGTTCCTTCCCATAACCTTCTGGACAACAGGTCAAGCATGGCCTAGGGTGGTACATGGCCTCTCTCTAACCTGACCAAGTTAGATGAATGCCTCCTATAATTTAAGACTATCCGTGTTCATGTAGAAAAACTGCAGGAAAAAAGTACTGGAGGATTGTTTTGTCAGGTAGAAAGCCATCAAAAGAAAACTCAACACATTAACCTGTTCTGTTTGAAACAAATGCACAAGACCAGATGGGTGAGAAGTAGTATACAATGACTTTCAGAACAAAACTTCTAGGATAATGTTTTTCGAGAAGGGTCGCTGCTTCTCTTGTCCTTTAATGGGTAAGGTGTGACTCAAAATATGTAGCCACACAATTTCAAATACAAATAAAACAACAAATGCAGTTACAGAAACTCACCTTTGTCTAAATATTATCAACTTTCTAAATATCTTTAGTGTCATATATCTGTTGAATTTGAATGTTTGCAGGTAAATGGCTAAATGTTATAAAAACGTGAATTTTTACTTAACCTGGGTTCTTTCACGGACAGAATAGAACCTATGTAGAATGCTATCAGAGCACAGTGTTTTAAATAAAATAATATAAGTAGTGCTCTCTGTTTAAGTTGCAGTTATTCTAAGCAGTTTCAAATACATGAATTTGTGTGCTAGTTCATTTTTCTTATGAAAGAGTTTACAAAATGACAAAAAGGAAAATATAAACTAAAATATATGATAATATATTTGTAATAGAACTGAGTCTTTGACTCTTCCTTTTTAACAGTTTAAAATATAATACACTTCTTGGAAAATGCCACAACCTGTGTACATAGCAAAGGAAACAATATTATGAGAATACCAACGACAGCATTATTAAGACATATGCTGAGATATTGCATTAATATTTTATATTAAGGCCTCTCATCTCCCATAATTTCCCCCAAATAGCATTACAAAGTCAAGTAAGAGTAGTCAGACAGAAACAAAACTATTGAAAATATCCTCAAAAAAATGAAAAAATGCCAAGAATCACACAAGGACTTAATAACCATAGTATTTACAATGGAAAATAATGCTTCTGCCAGAAACAGTACATTGTTTTTACCAGCCAGGCATTTATTTCTCATATTTAATTTTATGTGCAAGTTTTGCCTGGATATATCATTAAATTATTCTCATCTCTAGCTCCATTTAGCTTTTCCCTTGCTTTTAACAATATTGAATCATTTTAATTCTACATCAACAGCAAAGAAAGTAAATGCTAACTTTTATATAGTAATGATTGAATCCAGTTCTCATCATTTAAACAGGCCAAGGAGATAGATAATATTATGTTACATTTCACAGATGAGAGAACTAAGGCATAGAGAAATTAAGTAATTACTCAAAGGTCACACAGCTAAGTGACAGAGTAAGGTAGGATGAACCCAGGTAGGCTTGCTCCAAAGTCACTTCTTACAGCATTTATAGCACTCCCTTCTTACAGAAGTATACAGTGATTTCAGTCCAACTTCATAAATTTTTTTGCAAGTCAGTGGGTCGTATTTCCTTTTGAACAAATCTTCTCCAAGTACCAGTTAGACTCATGGTTTAACATTTGTACCCAAGCACAAAGGCAGATGCAAAAGGCACAAGAATATCAGCTTTAATCCTGAAGATTCAGATTCACTCAGGAACATCAGTCTGTCAAAATTCCATTTGTTATTTTACAAGGGGAGTTGCCGAGCTGTGACTTCTCTACATGTACCCTGGCTCACCTGTGCCAGTCACACCTACAGCTAGCAATGAACCTTCTCTGTCACAGCTGCTCTCTGCTCTGTACCCCACATGTGCTGCCTGGGGTCTTGCTCCAGGGCCTCCCTCACACATTAACTCACCATCCTGTTGCCTGTATATTCAGAGGTGGGATATTTCAGTTCACAGGTTCAAGTTCAGATTCCTCAGGTGAGCTAGTGCAGAAGGACCTAAAAAATATGCCATATCCCAGGGTCAGTTCCTACCATGTGCTTAGGGCTCTCTGTTCCCAATACACAAGCATTCTCTGTTTCTCCCCCACTTTGCTGCAGTCTTTCTTTCCTCTGCTCATTCCCTTCTTCAAGGTCTTTAAAGTCATATGCATCCTCCAAGGTCAGACTCATGGGTCATCTCTCCCCATGTAAGTCTCCAAACTCCTATAGTCAGAGGTCAGAGATGCCCCACTTTTATGCCCATGAAACCTTGAACTTGTCTATCAGAGCACTCTGGGCAATCTCAGCAGTCCGGCCACACAGTCTCTTTCCAGTGTTACCATCCCCTGTATATCACAACCCCTCTGAGGGAAAATAACCCATTGTATGTATCTACATCTCTCAAGATTTACCACAAATGGCTGATTTGAACTCTGGAAAACCTGGGGTTATGGAAGGCTGGGAGAAGCGGGAACAACAAAAACAGTAAAAGGAGTTGATTCAAGAAGGGAGGATGAGAGGCGGTGCAGGAAAACACCCCCCATATTCCTGAGCCTTGGGTGTCCTGAGTCTCCTTTCTTACTACAACTTCTCAGAGATGGTCCCTTGACTTACCCTCCAGCAGGCCTCAGGGAGGGTTTGTGGAGGAAAAGGCTTTCTGGGATCTGACATATGTAAAAGAATTTTTTTCACTTTCATATTTACACGCAGCTGTCATCTGGCAGAGAAGACTAAAATGAGCCCCAGTTTTGTAGAAAATTGTATTTCCTAATTTCAATGCCAGGATACTCGTAGAGCTTTGGGAAATGGATTTTATTCATGGTTTCCTGTTTTTCTGAAGATAATAAAGATAATCCTTTCACCCTAAAATTTTCTTATCTAATGATAAGATATGAAAATTCTCTAATTAGCAGCATGGTGGCTATTTTCCAGCTTCCCCAGAATCTCATCTGAAGATGCACAGAGCATTTCATAGCTCTTCATTCACTTTTTAGTGACCAGAGCACTCATCAAGCTCATCATTCACAAGTGGACAAGTTACATGGGTTAGGTATAGCGCAAACAAAATATCCGGTTTGTTGGCAGGTTGTCCACAAACTGAATGTTCCACACTCCGCAACATAAAACAACTATTTGATGATGATCTCAGATATGATGGCTCAGGCTCTTGGACAGGGCACACTGGGGATGCCTTGCTCCTGTTGTGGTTTCTCCATTCACACATCTGGTATCTGGACTGGCATGACCCAGAGGCCACAGTCAGGAGGCCTGTCAACTGAGACACCTGTGTGTGGCATCTTGCATGGCTTCTCATGTCAGGACAGCTTCATCCCCACAGGTAACTCCCCAGAGTGATCATTCCCAGAGAATCACGTGGAAGCCTTTCATGATCTGACCTCAAAAGTAACACAGCACCCCCTCTACTATATCCCATAACTGGAAACAATCAAAACCCACCTAGAGGGAAGCAAGGACTCAAAGACCTCTCCCTTCTCTGGGAGAAATGTCACATTATGGAGAACCATATTTTCAAACAGCCGCAGGAGGCACGGTTCCAATATCCATGCTGCCCCTCACTGAGGCAGTGTTGTAGGCTGCATATCCCACCAACCTGTCACTGGGCATCCTACCTAGTCCTCCCCGGTCCCAGCCTCTCAGGAGCGGCAGTCCTTCACTCTATCTCTGGGGCTTGGCAGTGGGGCAGAGAAGAGGAATGTGATAACTACTGGCCACCTCCCTAGGCCTACTGCCAACAAACAAGTAGTAGATGTCCCCAGCCACAGCACCTGGTTTCCTTTTTTTAGCTGTGGTGGTGTTACAGTACTGACCTACCACCCATCACCAATATCATATTGGCATTAGTCACAGCCTTGGCTAGTTTGAAACCCATCCTGCTCACCCCTCTTTCCAGATCTTCTCTTCTTTCTCTTATTGCTCACCATTTACTTGAAACACCTACAGACCCAAAATGCCAGACACCAGAGCCACACCCAACCCCCTTTTAGATTAAAGTTCTTAGTTTGCTTTATTTTTTTTCCCTTAAGAAAACTTTGCAGAAATATAAAACCAACCTCCCTTCGTTTCAGGAGTGAAAGAGGGATTTCATAGACCTCTGATGTTTTCTCAACTATGCTTGTATTTCAAAAAAAGAAAAGTCGCCTAGTAAATTTGGGTGATTTCTAAATTCTAAATCATGGGCTAAGGATCATGGGCTCTATTTCCTGATCAATAGGAATGGGAAGAATGATCACCCTTTTCATGTCAGTAATAATCCCACAGAAAGCAAGCAATTCCTTTGGCAACAAGCCGTGCATTGTGCGGCATCTTCCATCTCAGTGCCTTAGAGAAACAGCACTGGGCTTCATGGTGTCCCCTTCATTTCCTCATCTGGCAGCTGGCAAGTCAATGGGGATGTCCTGCCATGGACATTGATCGGTGGGGAGCCCTGATGCTCCTGGTGTTCCTTGGAGCTAAGGGACTAGCAGGTAGGGATGCAAGTGACCCCGAGAGGTTCTTTGGAGACACAGATTTTGCCAAAACTGGGATTTTCCTCTCAGTCTGCATGAAACTAACACAGTATTCAAAGTCTGAGTCAAGCCCAGCTTTGTTTAAGAAATTGCCTCAGTGACACCAGATGAAGGAATATTGTCTGTCTCTCAAATCAAATTGCAGTCTCAGTTGTAGCTGATAAACACCAAATTGTTTGCATTTTCATGTATGTTTTTGGTTTAGCGGTTAATTGACTGAAGACCTATTTTAGGCGATTTTGCTCCCAGGTAGAACACAAGGTCCTTCATTGATTTGCCCAGGGTCCCTGCTTCCAACTCATTTTTCATCTGGAATGATATGCTCTCACAGCTTCCAATTTATGGGATGCATGGACTTGGCCTTGGATCTTTCGTTTTGTGAAGCCTCATCAAGACTTAAAAGAAACCTTCCTCCTAGCTCATTCTGGGGCATCTTCCAGCGTCTGGGAAGAATTCCTCTTGTGGTTTTAGGAAGACCAAGAACAATAAAGTGTGCACTAATCCCTTAGTTGTGGAATGTCACAACCAATGGAGAAAAACAAGTGTTTGCTTCTGTGAGTTCTGTGATGAATGGTAGAGCTCACCGCCACCCCCACTGCACTACACCACACAGACTCACAGCCACCAAATAACTCTGACTTCAGAGGAAACACGCAGAGGCAGCAATGCTAGAGAAAAGGCCAGCTGTCATGTTTTAAATAAAATAACACTATTTTTCAGAAAGCTAAACTGAAGATATTTGAAAGTAGAGTCATTAATCTACTCTTTGGTGATCTCTCCAGCTCACTTTCCCTGCCTATAGAGTACAATTTCTGTGAAGTTGTTCTTAACCTCAGGATGTTTTTTGTAATGACCTCACCAAGGTACCTCCACATCCATACGGACATGGACAGAGGGAACTGTCCCCTCACCCTCCGTCCAGCACTACTTCAGGTAACAATCACTTTCTTGGCTCTGAGATGCCCATGTGGTGGCCAGTTCTAAAGAGTCCATTTAGAGCTGACTCTTCTGGACCAGCTGGTCCTGGGCCATTGAGGCTCTAGACAGGTCCTCAGACAAAGAGGCACTTGACACCGGTGGTCTGTGATGGCCTGAGCAAGAGGTGGTTTTCTTTCCAGCTGTGAGATCAGCACCTTTGTGTTGTGACATTCATCCAGTGTAGATATTGTAAATACTACCCTGATACCACACACACACACACACACACATGTACACACTTCCCATTCCTGTGAGTCCTGGTTAAATAATCTTTTGTAAGGAATAGAGCTTCCCTGGAAAGCGCCTCCTGTTTATTGTGGCCCCCAAACCCCAGCACAGAAGGGACCTCTCCTGCCTAGCCTCACCTCAGTGCCTGTGCTTTGCAAGCAGACTCTCAGTTTCCACTCATACCCCAGCTGGCACAAACCTCAGTCCATGCCTATCTTCACTCCTATGAGAGGGAAGATTTTTACTCACCATGTGAAGTCATCACCAGGTGCAGCTCTGGCACCAGAAGTCGGAGCACTTTGCCAGGAATGCAGCTGATGTCCAGTTCGCCTGGTTCTAAGTGGGTTTGCCTGTAGTGGCTCTGGACCAGTTTGATTCTTTTCTTCACAAAAGGACAAAGGAAAAAGAGACTTTAATCACCCTTTAATTTATGTATTAGAATGTAATTAACAAAGTTGGTAACAAGGAAATCCTTGGACATCACCCTCAATGTCCAGAACCCATCAAATGAGGGTGCCTGCTATCAAGCCAGATCTCAACAGGGAGAGATAGCGATCACACCAAATTGTGGATCGGGTGGGATGGAGTGGGATGGGGGGATAGAATCTGATACCTTGAATTATTTTGATGAAAACTAAAGGGTTAACATTGGTATCCAAGTACAAGTCTCATGTCATTTGGGACTGATTCAATAGCGACACCCAAGCAAAACTTTCTTATCTTATGCAGGAAATCATTTTTTATATCTGTCTTTCCAGAAGCATTATAAAGGAAGCATAAATAATTTCCAAGCAAAAAGGGACCTCTCTCAGTACAAACATCCATCTCTCAGCTACAAACATCCCACACCCCTTTACTCTGTTGTAGTCTGCCAAATCTATCTTCTTCTCCAGAGGCACACTGCCCCTCACTCTTTCTTGCTGAAGAACAAAAGTGCAGTCACTGCCTGTTACCCACATTTCTTCTCATGAAAGGAAGAACTGTTTCACAGGCAATATAGAGCCCCCAATGGGTCTCCTACAAAAATACAAGAACTTTCAGATTTCACACAGGGAAACACACACATACACACACACACACACACACACACAAACACATACTCTCTCTCTCTCTCTCTCTCTCTCTGCATGGGGGATTGGAAGAATTCTTAGAATAGGAGTCTTCAGATGAATCCTGAAAATGAATAGCTTTCCACAGACCAAAAGGAAGAACTCTCATAGTTTTGATGTTTAGCGACCTTCCTAGAAGACTATAAGCAGTTTATTCCAGAGTGTCTGGGGACACAGGCTGAGGCTTTGCTATGCTGATCGCTCCTGTGAATTTGCCTGTCACTTGTTCTTTGACCCCTATTTTTATACCTATCTTGGGAACCACATGAACCCTAGATGAACTGCATCATAGCTCACATATTATAGAAAGATCTAGAAACCTGTTTGAGGTGTAACTTGCTAGAGAAATGATAATCATTACTGCTGAGTCAACATCTAGCATTCAGAAATATACATTTGTACATAAGGTAAATAGTTCAAAAGATGGAAAACAGACCACTAAGCTGATTGACAGCTAGTCAAAGGATGAAAACATTTCATGGCAGATAGTTTGTATTTATTGAACAACCACTACCTGTCAGACACAAGATCTTATGAAACTGATGCTAAATAGTTATATTTCACGGATGAGAATATTGATCCTCTGGAAGAGAGAGTGATTTACATATGGACATAGAGCAGTTAGTGGAAGTGTCAATCCCTGTGCCTCCAAAGGAAGTGACTCAGCAGAGGAAAGAGTGACAACCACCCTATGGCTCTAACATCATATTCCCCTGACCAAACATTCATTACATAAGTGTTTTCAACCTACTTGGGCATGTTGAACTAAGGTTGTTGTCTGGTCCCTCACATCTATCTGTCTTCTCCCATCCTGTGGCCATTTTCTCCTTAGTGAAGTTATCCTCATTGCTTGAGGCCCTCCTGCCTGTTTCCCCTTCATTCCCATAACCCCCATGCAAGTTCCCACTACGATACTCCTCCTGCGAGAGTGAAATGCATCTGCTTTGTGCATTCTTTCAGGAAAAAATTACTCATGTCTTCCAAAAATATGGAACCAGCAAGCAATTATTCCACATCTGCTTTGTTTCAAATGTGAGCATGGACAAGGCCAGGGTATTATCTCCAGACTATTCTAAAGAGCTCTCAGCACTCTCGGAACTCACAAAGGATATATGAGCAATCGTTTGGTTAGTAGATTACAACCTATTTCTATATGACTCCCACAGATAGCCTCAGCCAGAATTTTGGAGAGATCTAGTAAGAAGAAATTGGTCAGACCATAGGTTGGGGAATTCATTAAACTGCTTACGTCAAAGAACATTGAAACAATAGTAATACTTGGGCATTAAAGGAAATAGAGAATCATTAAAAATGCATAACCCTTATTTGAAGTAAGAGAAAGCAATGACTGAGCAGGTTTCTTCTGCTTAGAGCAAGTTTTCTCTACCATCAATGTCTTTGTTTACCTTCTTAATCACCAGATCAGTTTTACCTTCTCTGTAGAAGTTAAGTACACAAGGTTTATCAGTTGAAATCTCTTTAAAAGTTGAAAGTGATCCCAGACATGTTGTTCCCTTCACATCTGGATTTCCAACCACCTGCTCTCAAAATTTAAAAGCATAACGGGGCTAAATTTAAATTTTCACAAAACTTGGGAACTCAGAACTTGGCCAATTTTTCAACATGCAATTGATTTCTGAAATATTTAATGGTATTGGTTAGCCAAATATTGATGAGTCATATCTCAGATTCCTTCTTACATATTTTTTGTCTAATCCTTTTTTATTTATTTATTGAAAGGTAAGAAAAATACATGTTGGGAAAAATCCAAACACTTTACATAAAGATAAAATAAAATTGAAAAGCAGATCTCCCTCACAAATGAAGTCTCCAAACTCCTGGCAGGATATCACCATCATTAATAGTTTTTATGTGCCTCTAGAAGTTTACTTGTACACACAAGTCCCTGTGTTCATTTGTCTATGTTCTCATGTCCTTTCTCAGTCAGGTGAGAACATCCAGTACCATTTGTCTATATCTAGCTTTTCTTTATTGTGCCAATAAATTTCAGTATATACAGACCAACTCATTTTTCAAGATAGACTTTTATTTTCATTCATTTCATCTGTTTTATTTTAGAATGCATCTTACCAAAACCCTACAGACTAGCATTTAAGTGTGATCCATCTTTTGCCTTTGCAGATAACATCAAGTCTTTGTTTATGTGATCTTCTGCACTTGCAGGGGTATGCCCGCAGGTGCATTATCAGAGGGGCAACTGCAAAGTCTGAGAACCTGTCTTTTGTTCATATGTTAGGAATATCTAAATTGCTCTCTACAGGCAACATACAAGTGTATACCCAGACAAGTGGAAAACAGTCCTTTCCCCTCATCTTGCCAAACAAGCTATTACACCACAATTGACTCTTTGCTGGGGTGACAGGTGAACAGTGCACTGATGGTCCTGTCGTGGTTGTCTTTGGTCTTTCCTTTTTCTACAGATTGCCTGCGAGTGCTCTCTGTCAGCTTTCCTGTTGAGTGTTGCTCTTTGGTGATGCATTTGCAATCCTTGTTCTACAGTAGTGACATGTTCTTTTTCTGGCATGTGTTGCAAATATTTTTCCAGTTTGAGAGTGTCTTTAATTGAACTTGTGCCATTTTTTTTTCTAAGGTAATTTTTATTTTTATTTATACATACTCAAATCTACTAGTCTTTCTCCTGTGGCTTCTGAGTCTTGTTTTCTTCTGCTTAGAAAGGTCTCACCTACTCTCTTGAGAGACATGAAGACAAAAGTAAATGAAACGAAAACTTTTATCTGAGAGAACTTTTCAGATATGTGATATAGAAATGATTGACTTAATGCAATCACAATAAATACCCACTTTTTTTTTTTAGAAACTTGGTAAAAAAAAAATTACTGCACCGGAATTAACAAGGAAAATAGATGTGAACAAGGATAGAGTGTGGGAATGCAATGAGGCTGACCAGATGGTATAAACTAGAAATTAATTTAAATTTATTGGTTGACCTACTAAAATAAAGTAACAATTATGTAATATAATACACATTAGTTATTACCATAGTAACAATCACATGACAAGAATAAATGTATAAAACTAGCACATTGTGCACTTTAAATTTGCAGTTATATGTTGATATATTTCAGAAGATACGTACACTTTCAACTTGAAGAAATGACGATATGTATGTACATCCGTGTAATTTCTCTGGGATATACATGCATAATTATGAATGTGTGTACACTTACACAGTAAGTCCTCAATGTTGTTGTAGGTTCCTGGAAACTACAACTTTTATCATACAAAAAAGGAGGTCCTCAAATAAGGTTTTCATCAAAATCAACTAGGATTGTCTTTATTCACCAATGTTATAATGAAACAGTATTTAACAAAATGAAATAATTCAAGAGGCTGTATGTATACAGGGGTCTATCTATATGTATATGTGTATTGTGTGTCTGCTTTTCTGTATACATGCACCTACACATACAGAAATATTCATGTATACATGTGTTGATATCCTGGGGCATTCTCTCATGCACAAACTTGTGTGCACTCACACATATACAGTCACATATACAAAAAATTAATGTGTACAATTATTTATAAGATAAAAGTATATACAACTTACCTGTGTGTATATAAACTGCAATTTATTATACAATGAAAATGATGCAATAGTTAAATTATGTGAATATGTTTATATATCTCTACATGGATAAATATCAAAGCATAATGTCTAATTTACAATCTAAGTAGCAATATATGTATTTAATATGAGTCCACTTGCGTATGGGCATATGCAATATACAACAATAATATATTCTATTATAAATTTATATAATGATGTAGAATTATCCAATAATACCTGTTGTAGCTATAAAATAATTCATGTTAATGAATTATGCCCACTTCAGGAAGTTGTACTGCTATTAAATCACTTGAATTTTATATCTAGTAGTATTTTTAAAAATTCTGAGACAAATTGGCAAAATATTATCATGCTTATTGTGAATAATGGAATCATTTTACATTTTTTTTCACTTTATACATTTTTGGATAATAAATATATTCAATGTCCAATTTACCTCCTTATAAACATTTATATATTGCTTTAAATAAATACATGAACTATTATTTCTTTTCTTGGCTATGGGCCTGCTAGGCCTAAATAAACAGCATTTCATTCAGTTTGGTTTCTCATCACAAAAGTTAGAGCAAACCAGTCAATCAGACATTGGACCTAAAGGAATGTATGAATCTTTGGGAAATGTGGTGCTGCTGACACAATACATAACAGTCTTCAGTTTTATTTTTTTCCTCCTTTTTCTTCCTTCCTTGTACCTACATCAACATCCAACTTCATCTCCCATACTCAAGCAGTTCATGCTAACAACTAATTACATATACTTTCAAATTGTCCATGGTTCTTATAATCATAAACAAAAGTATGTTTATCTTTGGCATTTCTGTGTAGATACATATGTATATGACTCTTCAGTGATTGCTTGATTACTCAAATGGAGTCATCTTACATCAGGTCTCTTCCTTTAACTTGTCTCACTCAACAGCAGAAGGAAATTCCTCCACATTACTTTTCTTTTTCTCTCTTACCTTTTATCATCTGTATCATAGTTTATTATACAAACATATCTTATTTAACTATTCCAAACTTGACTGGTGTTCAGCCGTTTCCAATATTTAGCCCCTATGAACAATACACATTAATTACTAGGACATAGAATTTATCCATATTTAAAAGTATTACATGAATTTATGAAAGATAATGAATTGTTCCACAAGGAAAATTAGTTTGCTTTGTGTAAAAAATATTTATGTAAAAATTTATTTTCATATTTCCCCTCATAAAAACATTTTTTCTTCTTGGATGCTCATAAGATTTTTAAAGTTGTCTACGTCAACAGAATGTGTCTTGATGAGTGAAATTTTTATGTATTTTTCCTAAGATGTGATCAACACTCAATCTAATAATATAAGTTTTTGTCATTTCAAGAAGGTTTTTTAACCCTTTTAAAAATATTTCTTAAATACACTTTTTTATTTTGATGCATTCTTTTCACTTTTTTAAGTACATCAATTAATTTGTATGATGGAACATATTTGCTGTCACACTTTCCAAAGCATCCAAATTACTCTTTATCCCTTACATCCTGTACAATTTCTAAAGTGTCATCGATATTTCAATGCTTTTAATTTTTGCTTAAAGACTCTTTAAAAACACTTTAAGGTTAACAACAAAACTGAAAAGGACAGTGTAGAGAGTTCTCACATACCTATTGTCCCTATTAATCCCCATGTCCCCTTTCAGAGTAGTATTTTTCACATGCAATAAATGGATTTGTAATATACTCACTGTTACCCAATGTTCATACTGATCTTAGGATTCTTCTCATTTTCTTCATTTTATGGGTTTAATTGACGTATAATGGAATACCCATCATTGTAATACCATATAAAGCATTTTCACTACTCAAAAAATTCTCTGTTCTCCACTTGTTTGTTTTTTTCACCCTCCCCTCTCCTTGGAAAACACAGATTTTTTTTATTGTATTTAGTTTTTCTTTTCCATAAAGTCACAAAGTATGTATTTGAATCACACAGTATGTAAACTTTTCAAATTGTGTTCTTCTATTTAGTAATATGTTTTTAATATTCTTCTGTGTCTTTTCATGACTTGATAGCTGATTTATTTTTAGTGCTAATTAACACTCCATTGTTTGGATGTACCACAGTTTATTTACCCATTCACTGACTATAGAACACCTTGGTTGCTTCCAAGTCTTGGCAATTATGAATGAAACTGCTGTGCACAACCATGTGTTCTTGTGTTGACATAAGTTTTCAACTTCTTTGACTATATACCGAGGAGTACAATAGGTGAATGTATAGTCAATTTTGGGAGGAATTTCCAAATTATTTTCCAGGTTGTTGTGTACCATTTTTACATTCCTACCAGCAATATATTGGAGTCATTTCACGACATCCTCTATTACCTGTTATGTTCAGTGTTCTGGATTTTGACCAGTTTCCCTGATAACATATGATGTCAAAGGACATGAACATCTTTTCACCTTTTTATTTTTTACCTGTATACATTCTTTTGTGAGGTGTCTGCAAATCTGTTCGACCCAGTTTTTAATTAGATTGTCTACTTTATAATTGTTGAGTTTTTTATTACTTTATTATATAGATAATTATTTCACATTTTTATAATCCCTGGGGCTCTCCCCTTCCTGATCGTAATTATTGAGTTTTAAGAGTTCTTTGCATGCTTTAGATAGCATGCTAGATATCTTTTGCAAATATTTTCTTCCAGTCTATCTTTCTCTTCTAACTCTTCATACTTTGTTTCCCAAGTAGAAATTTTCATTTCAATGGAGTCTAAATAATCAGTTCTCTTTTTCATGTATAGTATCTTTAGTGTTGGATCTGTAAAGGCATATCATAGCCAAGATAACCTAGGTTCTAACCTTTGTTATCGTCAAACTGTGGTGCATCCTGTGCTGGAACACATAGCTTAAGGGAGAGTCAGGTGCACTCACATGCTCCAAGGTGACCTGTAGAAACAGAATTGGTTTCTGTTCACTTCACACATGAACCATCAAAGTTATGTTCCATCTGGAATTCTCAAGATATTTTGAAAAACAGGTTTTGATTATGGTCAGTGTATCTTCTATACAGATAACGGGGACCTCAATGCTTCAAAGTTCCTGTGTGAACAGAGATCAGTCCCAATGTCCCTGTTACTCATTTTTTATTACTAAAGTAACACTCATTTATAACATTATAGAATCACACCTTCTTAGATGTATGTCACCACATCATATTTGGCTCAACATTTTTTTTTGGAAGAAAAAGTAAATTTCAAGCTGAAGTCAGCATCTGGCATAGATGCTACTGGCCATCAGCTTCTTATTAGGCAATTATTCATTGGAAAAAGTATAATGTACAAAATTATTTTGTGGCTACTGTGTACATTTTAAGGGGTTATAATATTTGCACAGTGTCCTATTTCCCCTCAAGAATAAGATCATCAACATCCCCTTTCTAGCCACAGTAATAGGTGCCTTATTCTTTTTCTTTCCCATTCCTGCTGTCTTTAACTAATCCTGTTGAAATAATGATAAAAGCAATACATGCTCAATGTAAAAAAAATTCAAAGAGTTTGGAAAAGTATAAGACAAAAAGGGAAAGATCCTCTGCCCTCAGCCTATGCAGCCCCCAAAAACATTGGTCTATTTTGGGAATTTTCTCTAAATAGAGAAACAGATAAATGGATTAATAAAAAGATGAATAAATAGTGATATATTTAATCCTGTAGAATCTGGTACATATGTTCTCTTAGATGTTCAAAAGCAGGTAGATATGTCTTTTCGGCATATGCATTTTCTTTTTAATTTTTTTCTTGAAGTGTTCTGTTATTTATTTAACCAATATTCTACAGAGTATTTAGATAACTTCAGGGATTTTAATATTAAATGTTCCAATGAGCATCCTTACACATGCATCTTTGAAAATCTATGGCAGAACATCACTAAAAAGTATTTTTGTCATCATAGGTCTTTGTAAAATGATTTTTTTATATATAGAAGGTTTAATAATTGACTGATATAATAAAGTTTTGGAATTTTAGCTTCTTATTTTTCTCAAACGGAATTCTTTCTTATTTTCATCTTTATCTGTCCATAACTATAGTTAAAATAATCTTTTTCTAAAAGCTATGTTGCTCCATGGGGTCCATAAATTCTTCTTTATACACCTTTTAAACAATTACATTTTGTGGACAAAGCTCAAGGCTGGGGAATAGCAGTGGCCATCTCTGCCCCTTTGAACTATGTATTCTCAAGATTTCACCCCTCAGCCTGACTGACTGACCTTTGTTGATTTTACTTGAAGCTATTATTCTAATTGACTCAGTCCTGGCTGACATCTGGATGTATTTTATAACAGACTGTTTTCATAATTCCACAAAAAAAGTTCTCAGGATTAATATTTGTTTATTTTCATCTTCCATTGGACCTTAAATAAACTGGCAGCCAACTCTAGCAGAACTCCTTACTGGAAGCCATTTTATATAAATGAAAGGGATGGTAAATCCATCAAGCCCTGGATTTTCTGTTGCTTTAAAACCTCATGCCAATTGAACATTATTCTGGAATGATGATAAAGTCAACCAATAGAAAATACTTAGGAACATTTGCAGATATGCTGGAATAGAGGTAGCCAGATGTATGAATAGGTTATTCAGTCACCTTCCCGATGTGAATAAAGGGGCACCAGGAAGAGGCTACACACACACACACACACATACACACACACACGCGGATGATTAAGCAAACAGCAGACTAGAGACTTTATTGGGATATTATGTTTTGTTCTCTTTGTTGTAATTATTCCCCCTCCCTCATCTGAAAAATTCTTTTTTTTTAATTTTGAATTTATGCCTTTAAAGATATCAATTCAGAACAGCCAGATTTCAAATTCAGAATATTAGTTCAGGTGTCTATGCTTTTTTCTTTAATTGAAGGACTATGGTCATTGGAGGAATTAAGTCAATCATTTACAGAGGAAGGAAGGAAGGAAGGAAGGAAGGAAGGAAGGAAGGAAGGAAGGAAGGAAGGAAGGAAGGAAGGAAGGAAGGAAGGAAGGAAGGAAGGAAGGAAGGAAGGAAGGTAGGAAGGAAGGAAGGAAAGAAGGAAGGAAGAAAGATAGGAAGGAAGGAAGAAAGATAGGAAGAAAGGAAGGAAGGAAGGAAGGTAGGTAGGAAGGAAGGAAGAAAGATAGGAAGG